>JBBPNA010000578.1:0-16376 GCA_038090555.1 Boletus subcaerulescens | reverse complement strand
AATCAATGGACGGTGAAAGCATTGGACGAAATTCAAGGTTCAGAGGTAAGTAGCATTCAAGCTCCGAAAGCTAGAGCCGATTCCATGCCGAATCGCCAAAGGTTCACGTGACTCCACCCACAGTTACTGTTGGTTTCCATACAGGCTCTTACCAGGTCAGTTAGCACGGAGTAACCCAGTAAACACTGAATACTGTCTAACCCTGATACTAGCAGATTGGGAAATCATCTATCCGCCACTTGGATCTCCAACATACAACCCTAGTACCCCATTATGGGCACCATCTGAGTTACCAGAATCTATAGATTGGGAACCAATCTGCACTGCACTCACCCGACAATCTGCCCATCATTTTGAATGTAACCGAAATCACTCTCATAGTTCGCATAGAGAGAGTGAGAATCCACAGAGTTATATGTGAGGGAATACGGCTTGGTATTGAGCAGCCCAGAGATCTTAACTGGATTGAGATCGCAATACACCAGGTACAACAGGCCGCAGATCGTATCTGTGAACAGATCAAAATTAGAGAGAGACCTCCTACCCCTATTCCTCATATCCCTGACCTATCTCGCTGGTACCACATTCCTGACAGTACTGTTGGCTATCGCCCTAGTACACTCTGACCCCTCACAGCTCTTAGGACACCTCTTCATTACCATCCATATTAGCAGGACATATTCTATTGTCACAATAAACGAGAACCCTGAAAACATCATACCACATGCGGAAAACCCTGAGCCTAGAAACCAGGAACAAGTAAGACACATTGAAAGAGTAAACAGAGGAAAGAACTTTGCACAAAGAAGAAGAACCCTTCATCTCCAGTTCATTAATCAGTAATGTATTCATGCTGCTCAAGAAGCCACATTAGCTGAACAAAAAGCCACTGCTGAAGCAGGACTTCCATTACCACCACTTCACATTAGAATTCCCACTCCAGAAGTTACATGGGCTGAACTAGTCACTGAGCTACAAGCAGGAGGATCTAATCTAGCTGATCACTCAGACTCTGCTCTTGAATTAGAAGAAAACTTTAACTACCCTGCTTGATTCAATATGTCAGCAATCACAGATCTATTTGACGAGTTACGGGCCACTCTTGCTTCCACTAGTATGTCTTCCACACAAGATAGATGGGACTCCATCATCAATATGCTTTCCACTACCCTTACTGCCTGTGACAGTCTTAGTACTGACACTATTTGTCTAGAAGCAAAAGTCACTACCCTAGAACTAGAAAACAATGACCTCAGAGATCAACTCACTGACCTAGAAGCTAGTAACACCAGAGCAGCAGCTGCTCCCGGTGCTGGAAGAGGATATACCTAGAAAGTAGAGATCTTCACAGATCTAGGAGATTATGATGGAAGCCACGCCAAGTTTGATGAATGGTGGGCTAAGATACAAGCATGGCTTCACTTAAACGCTACTGCCATACCACCAGGTTCCTACACTGCTGTCCAAACAGTCCTATCATGACTCAAAGGACCCACTGCAGGAAAGTTTGCTGAAACTTGACTGGCTCAAGGACCTATCTACCTATGGCACAATCTTGAGGAGGAACTACCTAAGTTCTTCAGACATGCTAACCAGACAGACTGGGCTCTTATGGAACTTAACAAATTCCATCAAGGAGACCTTAAAACTGGACCCTTTATCACTAAGTTCAAATCCCTGTACAACATGGCAGGCATTGATGGAGCACACGCATGTGCTATACTCAAAAAGGCTATGAGACCTTCTATTCTCGTACAAGTTACTAGAGAAAAGAAGAGATAGATGGACATCAGTCCCTATGTCAAAATAGTATCCAAGATTGGAACTCTCCAAGAATCTATTAGACTTATTCTTGGCCGATCAGAGAAGAAGTCATACCGTGGTGATACAATAAACATAGGCCTCATCGATGAAGATGAAGATGATGCCCTTGACATCGGTTTTACTAACCAATCTCGTAAACCCAAACAATGATCCTCAGGAGAATCATCAGGATTGTCAGGGTCCACTTGCTTCAACTGTGGAGGCAATAAACACTTCGCTAAAGATTGTGGACATTGTAATTGGTTCAGAGGACAATACAAGCCAACGTGCAGCAAAGGAAGAGCTATTTGGGCTACTACTGCCGAACCAACTAAATCATGGGATCAGATTCAAGAATCTCTACCCCACACTTGTCAAGAAATGACCTTTGATGAAATCCATTCACTTTTCCAATCTATACCATCTGACTCTAAGGGAAAAGGCAAAGCAGCTTGAAAGAACTGGGCAAGCAAGCTGCATCTTGATTCACAAGTTCTGAAGCTGTAAACTCATCTCCTATCTATTCATGTCTAGAGGGGCCTTCAATTGATTTGGAGCTTGGCTGGAAGTTCATACCAGTGCTTTATTCCTCTATTAAGGAACTAGAAAAATCCAGATCAAATAAATCGTGGAAGTAAACTCGTTACACACAACTCCATCCACCATTGAACAAAAGCATATCAAAATTCGACAAATGTATTCTTTCTTGTCTGAGGCAGACATAGAAGAGATGCTTCCTACACCCACGATTGCTAAGATCTAAGGCAACCCTGTCAAGGAACTTATTCTACCTATTTCCATTAATCTGAATGCTAGACATTCAATTAACACTCTTGCCTTGTTAGACTCAGGAGCTAACACGACCTTCATTGACAAAGATTGGGCTAATAATAACCACATTCCTCTGAAACCCCTAGACCGCCCAATCCCGGTATTTAACATTGACAGAACACATAACGCTGCCAGAAGGCTAACACATTATGCCAAGCTTATGTGATTAACTGAAACAAACAGAACCCACCTAAGGGTCTAGTGTTTGTAGTTGCAAGAGTACTAGGGTGGTTGTTCTGGGAAAACTCTAAGGAGAACAAGACTGGAGAGTCTTGTACTACTTGGCTATAGTATTTATACTACTAATACATGTGCACAGACCATGCAGTGCTTATCTACAGATACTATACTTGTATTACTAGGTCTGAGACTAGGCAACATGAGGCAACATGAGTTGCGTGTTTATTGGAGGATAAGCATACCTGTGTGGGCAGGTGTTGGATAGGGGGCATGAGGCGTGTCACATGTTATTCTAGAGCGCGTCACTGCAAGATCAATATCATGGGAGAAAGTTGGGCTTTGTGGGAAAATAAGCGAATGAGCGAACATAGGGGCTATTGGAGTATTCTGTGAATTGTGAGTGAATGAGCATCTGGAAAAAATAGGGAAAAATAGGGGTGTTTGTAACATTAACTATTTTGGTCATCAAGAAAAGACAATTGTCAAAGTAACCAACTTAGGCAAACATCAAATGATTCTCGGTTATACATGGCTTAAACATCATAACCCAGAAATCAATTGGGAAACAGGAACCATCCGCATGATGCATTATCCTGAATCTTGCCATAATAGATCTAGAAACTCTTTCCTAAGTATCGAGAAAGAAGAGCGCAATCTACTTGCACAGATAAATGCTACCAAATCAGATCCCAACGCTGCAGATCTCATCCCTAAAGAATATCACAAATATCTTCATGTATTCGCACAAAAACTCTGAGTGAATGCCAGTTAGAAAACATTGGGATCATACTATTGACCTTAAGGAATATTTCGTGCCTAAGAATGGATGTTTGATACCCCTATCTCTGATAGAACAGCAAGGAGTTAGTGACTTCATAGATGATCAACTCCACAAGGGCTACATTAGATCCTCCAAGTCACCTTAAACTTCTTCTGTCTTCTTTGTTCCAAAGAAGGATGGAAAGAAATGTATGGTTCAAGATTACCGATATTTTAATGAACATACTATTAACAATAACTATCCATTACTCCTCATTTCCCAGCTTGTTGACACACTTAAAGGAGCTAAACTATTCACAAAAATGGATCTCTGCTGGGGATATAACAATGTACACATCAAAGAAGGAGATGAATGGAAAGCTGCCTTCATTTGTCATTGAGGAGCCTATGAACCCCTAGTAATGTTATTTGGCTTATGCAATTTCCCTGCCACATTCCAAACAATGATGAATGACATATTTTCTGACATGAATAATGTCTGTGTCGTCTATATTGATGATCTAATGATCTTTACCAAAACAGATAACCAAAAGGAACATGATCAGATCATACTCGAAGTAACATGCTGACTAGAAGAAAATGATCTCTTTGTAAACCAAAAAAATACTCCTTTCATGTTAAAGAAGTCAAATTGCTGGGAATGACAATCACTCCTAACAGAATCCACATGGATGAAGACAAAGTCAAAGCAGTTCTTCAGTGGCCTATGCCAACAACTGTTAGACAAGTTCACAGTTTTCTTGGGCTAGCTAACTTCTATTGACGATTCATTGAAGATTATGCACAAGTTGCTTGTCCTCTCAATGATCTTATTAAGAAAGATACTCCATTCACATGGACTGACTCACAACAAATTGCATTTGATATGCTGAAAAAGAAATTCACTACTGCCCCTATTCCATATTTCCAGACAATGACAAAACATTCCGCTTAGAATCTGATGCCTCAGACTTTGCCACGGGAGCTGTGCTCTCTATTGAAATAGATGGCAAATGGCATCCAGTTGCTTATTCTTCCCATTCTATGTCGCCAGAAGAACGCAATTATGCTATTGCAGATAAAGGAATGCTAAGCATTATCAGAGCTTTAGAACTCTGGCGCCAACTATCTAGAAGGAGCTCAATTTGAATTCAAGATATGAAATGACCATCAGAATCTTCAATGGTTCATGGTTCGACAAGATTTTAATCAACACCAAGCCTGATGGGCTCAATATCTATCTCAATTCAACTTTAAATAGTTACCAGGTACCTCCATGGGAAAAGCAAATGCTCTGTCTTAATGAGAAGATCATGCTGAAGGAAAAGAGGATGTCAATAAAAAAATATTGGTCATACCACAAGAACAAATTTGTACCACCATTCATTTAACAACTGATGCCGACACTATCCGTGACCGGATCAGAGACGCCACCTTTAGATTAAAAGAGACCAACATAACAAAATTATGCAAAGAAAATCAAGTCTGTATGGAGCAAGAAGATTTGCTAGCAGACCAGAATAACAAGATTTTTGTACCTGATGTTGATGACCTTTGTATGGAAGTACTGCATCTACATCATGATACTCCGCTTGTGGGACATCCTGGAGCTGAAAAGACATTAGAATTGATTCAACGAAGTTACACTTGGCCTGGTCTGAGCACACTCATCAGCAAAACACTGTTTTTCACACAGTGGTGCAGTGGGTACAGTGGTTCACAGTTGTTCACAGTATGTACAGGGAAAAATTATATTGTTTATATATCATTTAAATTCACTTTTAAACATATTTTATATCACTGTACAGTGGGGGATCTATCTGTCATACTGTGTCACTATAAAACACTGTAGATCACTGTACAGTACTACACAGTACTTAAGAGATTTGCTGATGCTAGTCAAGGACTATGTCTCATGCTGTGATTGCTGTGCTAGATTCAAAGGACAAAATATCACACCTGCAGGAAAGTTACAATCCCTGCCTATACCAGAAGGACTATGGCAAGATCTGTCAGTAGACTTCACTATGGATCTTCCCCTTTGCAATGGATTCAATTCAATCCTAGTGGTTGTTGATCAATTCTCCAAAGAAGTCAAATTCATCCCTTGCAATAAAGCTATATCAGCTTTGGAAACTGCCAAGCTTATATGATGCATGTCTGGAAACAGCATGGTTTACAATATAAGTCCAGAGGAGATCTGGATCTATAAATACTGCATGAGGCAATGTACATAGGAGCAGAATGATGATCGGAACAGAGCATGGAACACAGCCGGGGGGGCTGTACTGATCGACAAGTGAAATGCAAGCTAGCGCTGAAGGGGGTTGATTAGAGATACAGAGTTCGGAGGTACAAGTCTGAGGTATGTCTGTTGACTTGAGGTCAAAGGTTGTCTGAGGTATTCCAGAGTTGGAATGGAGTTGGACTTGTCAATATCTAGGTCTGAGGTCAAACGGTGTTCCGAGGTATTCCGGAGTTGACTGGAGTTGGACTTGGTGAATTTCTAGGTCATGACAAGTGCGAGGTCTTCAATCAAGGAAATCTGGATGACTGCACTCCAAATGTGATTGCCAGAGAGCTGAAACTGAAATAGAAAGCCTTTGGGAGGTGTTGCATTTTTTGAGAGTGCTACATTGTATAAGCAAGCACAGTTTGACATTGAGATCTTATTCAGATGCAGTGGTGACATTTAGTATCATTAACCTAGCTGAACATGTACATATCATGCAAGCACACTTTGCATCCGCCAAAGGCAGGCCAAATCTACCTCTACATATTGGTGTCCCCCAACATGTAGAATTGAGAGAACATTTCTATAATATGTATGCATGTGATCAGGTTTCACCATACCATAGTTAACATAGTAAGCATTGTGAAAGCTCATGTGGCAGACTAGCTTTTTTGAGCAAAGTATGGAGGTTGAGGAGAATAATGTGACATACCATCACAATATAGGCCAACAGAGTATGTAGCAATTGGGCTATGAGAGAGTGTATACAAGATGGCTGGCTGCTAAGACGTTTTTATGGTTCGAGCAGCCAGCAGTCAGACATGTCTGATGCAGAGGATAGATAGCATCAGAATCTACCACCAAAATTGATCGACAATGAGTACTTGGCATGGACTTAACAGACTTATCAAATTGACATATGCCATGCTTGTGGCCATGAGATTCAAATTATCCCCCCAAGTCATTGCACTATGAGTGCACAGAGCTAGTAGTCCATATAGCTGCCTTCAATGTACTCCAGTAGATAGCCACATCAACCTCACTGATATTGCAGTTTGCTGCAAGGAACTTTATGATTGCAGGTGATAAGTGATTGGGTGGGAACAACAGGTTGTAGTTGCCAAGCTGCACAAGGATGATGCCGCTCTTGATCTGCTCAGCAGTGATATGAAGTGAAGGACTGCTGCTAAAGAGATGGAGGATTCATCTGGAAGTGCAATTTTCAAATGCTCTAGACATTGAAACAGGTCATCAGGAGTGGCCAGCATTTGCTATTGGATAGGACACCCTTGAGAGAGATAGGAGGAATGGACAGTGTTAGAGTTGTGGATCGGCGAATGAACACCATATCCATACCCATCAACACCATACCAACAGTGACCCATACTACCTGTGGTGTGACCTATTGCCAGTATGGTGCACTTATCACAAAAACTACATAAATATTACGGGGCTAAATTGTCCATTATGAAACATGTTCTTCGGATTGTAGTCGTCTCCAGATGTTTCACCAGTTCAAAAAAAATGACAGGAAGGTATTGGCCATCATTGGCATGACACCTGATGCAAGGTCTTTGGACAGTGCTCGTGAGCCATGACGAGTGGCAGAGGGGACGGAGATGAGTGCAACGGAGATGGGAACGAGAGTAACGGAATGTGGGAACACCTCTCAGCTCATCTGGAGAGCTTGTGCTCATACAAGATGCATGGGGCTGTCCAACAGGCATTGCTGATCTCAGCGGCAAAAAGCTAAACTTGGTGATGCAGAGGTAAGTCAAGAGGGTATACCACCTATATCTCACGGTACTTGTGCCACACCAACATATACCCAAATACTCATGTTTGAAATGCAGTGTCTTTGATGAGAACGTGTCGACTGCACAAGGACTGAAGACACATGGCATTGGCCATCTGGTTCTGCTTCTAGTCATTGCCCATAGGTTCTTGAACGGCAGTCTCGCTACTCATGACAGATCCTGATCGGCTCCGTCCTTGTTCGAGGCAACACTAACCATCAATGAGTATAATGAGTGCCCATGTCCGCACCTTGAGCTCTTGGCCAAAAGAACATTATTGGCACAAAGCATATGAGCAACACGCTCCGATAATGATGATCTTGCCAAAAAGAGATGGAATTGGGTATTGATGAGTTCCTCCAAGCATGTGGATGCAGACAAGTGTGTGGACAGTGACAAGGGAGTAGACCACAACATTGCCTCCTGGGTAGGTGCCTCACAGACAGGACAGTAGCACACAGCAGACAGGAATGAGGGAAAGGTTCATGGGAGGCAATTGGGAATGGGAACCATGGGTAGCTCGATGAAGTAGCTAAAGCAGCTTCCTTGCCCCTCATGTATGGCCCACACCCCTCTTGCCCATGCTCAAACTCGAGCACATGCAATGACAAGGAGGATGACAACATATTCCAGTCTGCCATTCTCTGTTGCTCCTTGTGTGGACACAGTGCTGCATCTGCGCTCAGCCATGGCCACGAGATGGACGAACTCAAATGTGCCTTTAGAGTAATCTACAAGGACTGGGAATGTTCCATCTCATTGACAGCATCCTCAATGGTGAGCATTGGTATTCTCCTCTAGACCTATTCCGCCTGTTGCTAATATACTTGTGCTGTATGCGGTAGGCCACACTTGACAGGTTGGAATCCCAGACACAAGCCATCCAAGCTCAGACTCGCTTCCTTGACTTGCAGAATCCCACCCTAATGAAAATGAAGCTGGGTGGGGCGAGATTGCAGGGAGTCAGATGCACATGCCAAGCACAAAGGAACAATGAGTGTTGCGCCCCTCTTACAGTTCTTTGAACTCGTACACATCGGAAACACGATCCAAAGCATGGTGCAGGTGTTTTTCAACAAGGAAATAGTGCATGATTGCACTGTTTTTGTTCGCATCATGTGCCTCTGACCATGACTCACTCCTACCCAAACTTAAATTTGGTACTCATCGCAGGCCCCACATATTGACAAGACTGACTTTTTAAACGTGGTTGTACAGGAGAGGAAGCGGTTCAAGGATATGCTCAATGATGTGAACTTGGTGGAATGGTCCACAACTGCCAGGATACTGCAGAAACATATCAAGCACCAGATCATCTTGCTCAATGGCAGGTTTCAAGTGATCGCAGATCTGAACACATATCATCACAGACAAAGGAGGGTGGAGACATGGACATGGCATGGACAGACGAGGAGACAGACAGGCATGGACATAGATGCAGACAGACAAACAGACTTGATGCAGACACAGGTGGAGACATGGACACAGACAGACAAGAGGGGACAGACAGGCATGGACATAGATGCAGACAGACACTTGATGCAGACAGACACGCAATCAGACACACCGACAACCATCTCCTCAGCCTTCATCCTCGCACCATCACACCGTTTCCTGTCATCCTTGCACTGTTGCTGCCGCAGAATCGGTGGCTTGCCTCACATGCACGCCCTTGATGTCAACATGCACCACACCAACAATTGTCTCCTCAGCCGTCATCTGCCATTGCACTGTTGTGCTATCCTCATGCCATCAAACAGACATGAGCGACAGCGGACAGACAAAGAGGCAATCATGCACAGATGTGCATGACGGCGACAAGGGACAGACACACAGACTGAGATGGGCAATGGTGGATAGACAAAGAGGCAGGCATGGACAGACAGACATGAGCGACAGCAGACAGACAAAGAGGCAGTCACACACAGACATGTGCAATGGTGGCAAGGGACAGATGCACAGATGGATGGAGACAAACAGAGACGGGCGATGGCAGACAGACAAAGAGGCAGGCATGGACAGACAGACATAAGCGTCAGTGGACAGACAAAGAGTCAGACATGCACAGCGCGTGCGACAGCAGCAAGGGACAGATGCACAAATGGATGGAGACAGAAATTCCATCGAGTCAAAGGTGGATGTCGCTGCAGTAAGTTCACTCTATTTATCACAAAGATCAAACTAATCTCTCCATTAGCTGTTAGAGTGCTGTCAAACTTGTGCTGCTGCACCCCCTTGTTTGATGGGCAGCGAGATAAAATAACCCCCCCTCCTCCTCTCACTCATCCACTCAGCACTCCAGTGCTCATCGCCCACCAATGCCAATCACTGTATGCATCTATGGGTTGTTCCCCCCATAGTTTCGGAAATGCAACTGGCAATGCTATCGCTAATGTTCTCCTCAGGAAGAAGAACCCATCTGGCAGGCTTTCCCTTATATTTTCCAAGAAACTCAAGGATGTTGCTGCTCATGGATACTTCCATTCGGAGAATGGTGCCCTACATTATGGAAAAGACTTGTTCATCATATATATCTTCCACATGTGCATCAATGTGGGCATAACCAATCGCTCCCTATAGGATTACAAACACTTCCAACACTGCGGTATCACCCCACAGTTTGCATTTGGGTGAGTTGTCTGCCAAGCCAAGCACAACGCACCTAGTTGACAGTGTCCATACAGACACAGTCTCTCATACACCATGTTTGCACTCTCTGACCTTGAGCTGTCTATGCCCACCATCGCCAATGGGGTGTTCGAGGAGGGGATGAGAAGTGGAGCCATTGGGGACATCATCATTGCCATGGATATTGGCACTGGGGTAGAATTGACATAGGCACTGTTCAAAATAAGGGCAATTCTCAATTGGAGCAGCCTTGACAAAAATGACGGGATTCTTGATTTCAGGGAGCTTGAGAGTGTGATTGACATTGATGCTGACCCAGTCCTCATGGGTGTGTGAGTAATACTGGATCTCAATCTCATTGAGGCCAAGGTGCCGAAGAACAGGCTGCATGAACATGAAGTGAGGGAAATGGTCTTGCTGAAACTGACAGAGTGCTGGGTGCACATTGTCCTAAGATGAAGGTCAGTTAATAATAGTAGTGTATTAGAATGATTACCTACTGCTTTCCAAGTGTATATGGTGACAGTATGCTCAGCATTAACAGTATGATTGGAAGGTTACTTGGATGCCTCAGGAGGAGCAAAGGCATCTTGTCCACCAGTGATGACAAGAGAAGGAATAGGTTGTGGGTGAGGAGTAGAAGGACACTTGGAAAGGAGAATAACATCTTGTTCTTCAGCAACAGCAACTTGAGCAACCAGCAGCTCTACAAGGGAAGGAACAGGTTGGGGATGAGGGATAGAAGGATGCTCTAGAAGGAATGTGACATCTTGTTCTTCTGCAATGGTAACTTGAACTGATTCCTTTGGATCTGAATGTGAAACGGGGCCTGGAGATGATGTAGGATGTGCTTCAAAACCAAGTTGGGTTTAAGGGAGGAGCTGACCAGAGGAGTACAGGTCTAGCATCATGGGTTGTTTTTCAGGGGTGTTGGAGTCCAGGAGAGGGGATCCCTGATGCAGAGAGGATGGCACCTCATGGGACTCAGGGAGTGACGGTGCACCTAAGATCAGTGAGGGCAACATATCAAGTGATTGCTGTCCATCCACATTGGAATCTAGATGGTTCTCATTTGGTGTACTAGTGACCATATGACTCTTGAGTGCACAGCCACCAAGGAGCTGGCAGTGAGTGTGGCACGAAGCCTGTGTACATGAGGTGTTTGCATGCTTCTTGCACAACCATGCAATACAGAAACCAGCGATGATATATGGATTCAGGAGTCCAGTGACAACAGTAGACATTGGCAGGAAATCCATGAACACTTCAGAGATGTAAGCACATTAGCAGGACTGGAATGTGATCAACTCACAGGCAGTGTGATAACCATTGTGCATACATCTGCAGGAATACAACTTGAGGAGAAACATTGGATCTGCCCATGAGCGAGTTGCAGGAACTTGTGGTAAGTGTACCAGGCAAGCAACCACTTGCTTATAGACTTACCAGCTGTGAAGGAAGTGACAAACCTAACAGGAGGGCAGGTGGGCAAGATCTAGATGCTGTGTGTCGGCATGATTGACGGTAGTGTTGCTGCAGCTCCAACTCCTAACTGGCTAAAGTCAAAGTCAAGTGGCCAGCTAGCCAAGCCACGCTAACAGTTGGGTGTGTCACATGACATCAGTTTGGTTCTACTCCAAGAGTCGTGATTTTACAGCTCGAGACCAGTTTCAAACAGTTTCAAAGTGGAAAAACACTTGTAGCTGCCAAAATGTGGCATGTAAACAATAGTATCAGACTCTATGATACATTCAACAATCTGACAGATGACAACTAATATACAGTAACTGCACCTGCTCCTGGAGAGTGTCACCTTTATCAAGTGCAATAGCATTGATGCACTGAGTTAGGGCGTCTTCCATGTCTCTAAACAATTCTGCAAGGGGTGCTAGATTGTCCTCAGTGTGACTATCACAAGTCATCTCTTTCTCCGTCATCATCCAGTGCTGCATGAAATTGAACCGATCCTTCTTGAGTGTGAACTTGAGCATTTGAAGAGCTTCCATTAGAGTGGGACTAATGCGATTTCATTTCTTGGTATCCATCTCCATGCTTGATGAGAAGACATGCTTGCAGAGCACAGAGGATGCTTGGATAGGCAAATAGTCCATTGCCATGCAAAAAATGGTTGGAAATCTTGCCTATTCCAACTGACAGTGCAATGTGTGCCGGTCGTTTTCAGCATGATTATAGAGCTCAGTGCTTACTTACCTTCCAAAACACAAATACATCAGTACTTGCATGTAACGTTGAGCAGATATAAGAAGAGAACTCTTCCTCAATTGTTTAGCTGCTGCCCATTCCAGGAGCATCAATGTGAGGTGTGATTTGCATATGTGGGAGGTGATAGTGAGTGGCCAATGGCATGAAAGTGCGTGGTACTCCGTTTGTCTCTACTGTGAGGACAGTAGGTGCCACAAGCATAATGCAAGTGACAAGAGGAAGGTATGTGCCTAGTAGGAGGTACTCACTAGGTCTGAGGATAGAGATTGCTAGCTTGAGGAGCAGAGGGGTTTTATAGAAGCAAACAGAAAATGCTTGTATAAGAGAGAGTATAAGAACTGAGGAGAGCGATACAGAGTGAGCTCTCCTCTATATAGTGTTCAGGTATTGTTTATACCTGTATGTCTCTACTCTAGGGTAGGTAAAGATAAGAGATAGGAATGAGTCATATTGTATTACGAATGATAAGAGTCCTATCTATAGCCAATAGCAATAATGGCAGTTATCTATGATGTCGTATGATGAGTAATATGTGATAGTGTACTCAGACCTATTGTCCAAAGGTCTGGACCATTGATGTAATCAGGTCTAGAATCTGGGTTATGGAATAGAAGAGCAGAAAGTGAATACCCAGATTTCAACACACCCATCTCTTGGAGCACCAAGACGATGACGATGAGACATCAGATGCCAAGTTCTCGGAGTGTCGGAGGCACACAAAGGCGCACAAAGAGGAAGAGGAGAGCCATAGACACAAGGCGGAGGCATGCCGGAGGACAGAGGCTGAGGAGGCAGCATGCAAGTGGGTGAGTAACTCTTCAGTCCCTTTAGTCTTTGGCTAACGGAGTGTTTAGGCTGCAAAGATAAAGGCGCAGCAGGGCGCCAATAAGGGAAAAGGACGAGCACTGCTGCAGTGCAGGAGGTGCAAGCACTGGGGGATTAAGTGTGAAGTTGGGCCTGGTAAGGGGTCATCGTGCTTGAAGTGCTGCGAGGCAAAGGTGAAGTGCAAGCGCCCCAGAACAGTGAAGCCAGAGAAACGGAGGAGGCGCGTGGACAGTGAGGCTGGTCCGTCAAAGAAGCAGAAGAGGACCTCAGAGGCCACGGTGGAGGTTTCAGACAACGAGAAGGAGCTGGAGGTCAAGTCATGGTCCCAGTTGGGGACAATTCTCATTAAGACAGTCCAGGACATCTGAAGCGTTCTGATGCAGCAAAACTGGCGCCTCGAGAGGCAGAACATTCTTCTGGTGCAGCTCGTTGACCTCAAGACGACGGAGGCCTTTAGAGGGGAGGAGTCGGAACTGGTGGAGTTGGCCACAGAGAGGAGGGAGAACTCCAGCTGGAAGTCGGAGAAGGAAGTAAGGAAATTACTGTAGAATAGGTAGTTTTCTTTGTTTCATATATGTAATATAAGCAGAGTCAGAGAGAAAGAAAAGGAAAAATGGAGTGATTTAAGTGAGGAGTGGACCGGGCTTGTCTGGTTACTTCTGATGGAAGTCCGAGACAAAGTCCATTGCATGTCCTAACTCTGTAGCAAGTAACCAGGAGGTTTCTTCATCAGTTCCCTCATATCCTAACCAATGTACATACCAAGTACAGGAGTTGGCAATGGCACCTTCTCCTATCAATCTTGGAGTCTAATATCTCTTCGATCTCATACTCGGGTTCACCTTCAACCTCAATGGAGGTGGTGGAGGTTGGGTGCGGTCTGGAATGGTATTCGGAGTTGTGGGTTCTAACTGTGAGACATGAAAAACAGGGTGTATGGATTTCATAGATTCAGGCAGATGGAGAGTGAAGGAGAGAGTACCGGGCCTCACAATAGTGCTGAAGGGACCCAGGAACTTCTCGGAGAGCTTTTTGGATGGTCATGTGGAACAGAGGTATTTCTTCTTAAGCATTACTTGATCGCTGATCTGGAAGTTTGGAGCAGGACTTCGTCGTTTGTCTGCTGGTCCTTGGTAGTGTTTTTGTGCTTCCAGCATCTCTGATCGGAGGAACTCATGGAGTTCGTCCAAGTCTGTGACATAGGATTTAGCTGCAGAGGAGGTGAGATCGCGATCGGAGTGAACAGAGAAGTTTGGATGGTATCCTTTATTGGCGAAGAACAGAGATACTCCAGTGGTAGCACTAGGAGCATTATTGTAGGTGAACTCTGCAAGGGGCAAGTGTTCGGACCAGTTGTCTTGCTGGTGTTGCAATAGCTGGTAGCTAGCGTTGCCACACGGGCTACCTAGGAATCTACTCTAGAGTTACTTACCTTGGATGGGTTGGGGTTCTCAGAGATGATAGCGGTTGCTGGTCAAAAGAGATCTTATTATATTCAGACTCAGTCAAGTCTTATATACGCTTTGTAATGCTTACTTAATATAAGGTCATGTGACTGTAAGTATGTGTCCTTTCAACACTCCCCCTTGTCTAGTATACAGTAGATACACAGATATCAAAGTGAGGAATATAAAGTAAATAGAAACGTCCACATGGTCTTACAACAGTGAGTTGAATTTCAAACCAAGCTGGGAGTGAAACTCCTTGAACTTGACATGTCCAAGGTTCTTAGTGAATATATCCGCGGGATTGTCGGTCCCTGGGATAAAGAGCAGCTCTACCTGCTTCCATAGCATCACAGCATCACATACAAAGTGGTAACAGATCTGGATATGTTTGGAACGTTTTTCGGTAACTGGGTTCTGCCCAATAAAAAGTGAACCTTGATTGTCACCACAAACAGGGATGGGGCCAAGGCGATAGCCAAGTTCTTCCATCATTTGATGAATCCAAATAGCCTGGCGCATACAGTCGCTCAAGGCCATGTACTCAGCTTCCATAGAAGACAGAGCTGTGGTCTTGTGTAAGTGTGAGTTCCACAAGAACACACCATCTGCGAATTTGGGTTGTGCTTTATCCATAACAGTATGGATTAGGCATTCCATGTGTCCATTCTGCTGGTGAGCATAAGGGGTGGATTGTTGTATATGTATGCCATTGTTGCACATATACTCAGTGAAAGCTTTGGAGGTATATTCTCCTCCTGTGTCAGAGCACCAGTGTTTTATCACAGCGTTGAACTAAGTACACACATAGGCGTGGAATTGCTTGGTTGCTTTGAGCATTTGATTCTTAGTTTTAATCAGGACCAGCCAGACCATAGAGGTATAGTCATCATAAAAGACGACTGCGTACTTGTACTTGTGGTATGATTCGATTTCAAATGACTTGAGGTCAGAATGAATTAACTCAAAGGGAGCGCTTGCATGCTTCTTGCTATGAGGAAAAATACAGTTTGGTTGTTCACCAAGCTCACAACCAGAGCATATAGGAGTGGTGGATGGAATATCAACATCTGGAAAGTCCTTTATGTGCTCCTTTGCAGTGTGGAGCACATCACGCAAAGGGTGGCCTAAATGGCGGTGGAGGAGTTCATAGTCCACAGAGGCCATAGACAATAAGTCGGCTTGAGGACAAACAGTGGGGGCACGCATCCAGTACATTGTGTTGCCATGGGAGTGGAAACTCAGTACCAGTTGCTTAGTGCATTTATCAAATATATTGATATGACTGGATGTGGTCTGAAGTGTCATGCAGGCATCAATTAACAAGGTACCCATAGATATGAGCTTTATGGTGCATGATGGCATATAAATGACTGGCGATAACCGCACAAGTCTACCTTGGAAGCGAATAATTGCTGTACCTTTACCTTTAATTGGCACATGACCATTAGCCGTCTGAGAGTAGGTAGGTTGCATATAAGCAGAATACTCAATCAGATCATCTAGATCGTTGGTGTAGTGGGACAAAGCTCCTGAATCGAGGAGCCACATGTCATGAGGAAGGTGGTCGTCATGTTCTCTTTCCTTTCCTTTACTCTTAGTTATTTTCTGCTTTTTACAGCGGTCACACATTGAGAAGGGAGGAGCAGTAGT
>JBBPNA010000577.1:0-16417 GCA_038090555.1 Boletus subcaerulescens | reverse complement strand
CAAGATCCTCGAGGTCATCGAGGACTGCACCACCGATTTTGATGACAGCAAATTTTGCGGGTTGGGATGGGTTCGAGCAGGACGAGAAGATGCGAAGGTGACGTTCGACTTCACGTTTTGTACCAAGTCCAAGAGAGTGTAATTTTATTTTCAGTAGAGCAGGCTCGAAATGGAGGCGTTACGGCGTTAGGGCAGGGCGTTACTCGACTCTGCCGCGTCACATCTCACACATCATTCTGTTCACATTGGCGAGGTCTCTGTTGCCCGCCTAGCTCAATCGGATAGAGCGTCAGACTCTTACGCAACTAGGCGATCTGAAGGCTGCGAGTTCGACCCTCGCGGTGGGCTAATCGTTTTTTGTCTTTGCTCAGTGTCGCTTCAAATGTTTTTGTATACTTCTCTAGGCTTCCTGTACGCGTGTGGCACATCTACGGTGTCGACCAACCATGTCCAAGTCGACGGTAAATATTGGGTTCATACACGTACTAATTCCTGGATACCGCCGACTCTGAAACACTTCGTTCCCACTCGCCATCTTACCCTGGGTTCCTGCATACTCCCAATCTTCCCCTCACCTTCCTCCTTATCGATTGCGTCGCACCATATCGAGCGCATTTGAATTCATACACGCCGCAACCCCGTCGCCCTAATACTCGACTTTTTCGTGTCTGCTTTGACTTCGCCACGACCCGGGTACTTGGCGCGGTCATCACCGTCTTCTTCTCCTGAGTAGGTAACAAACGACTCAGTCCTTTCTAACAGGAACCAATCTCGAGAGCTTGATCTTGCACGGTAGACCCACGGCAGCCTCCGTGTCTGCTTGGTCGTTTCAAGAGCCTTGAGTTTATCACAGGCAGTGTGAGAACTATGATCGAAGGACAGGTAGCGAGAAAACAGAAAGGTGATCAAATTGAAATCGTCCCCGCGTCGTTGGGTACTACCGAATTGCTGGTATCCCCCTGCTGTGCCTTCTGTGCAATGTTCGTGTTCCATGCTAGCGTTGCTCAGTCGCAGTTTCACTACGTGTCCCGTCACGCCGTCACCTTGCTTCACAAACGCACACGGTAGTCTCCTGTAGGCAGCCAAAAAAGGTCAGAGGTAGATGGCTGTTCTCTGTTCTACTGTGGGTACACGGTTACCGGTAATTGGCGATTCGACGTCGAAACCTTTTGACGCTCATTTCCGACTTTTGGCTCACCCTATCTATCGCCCCTTGAAAGAAGCATGTCAAGTGTTAAAATCCGAGTCTGAGAGACACCACTGGGACTCGGAGAACAGCTAGGCTCCCGGTGACCCAATGGCCCAACCCAAACCTATTCACATCAGGCCCATTCGATTCCCATTTGACGTTGATGAACCGTCTCGGTCTGAAATCAAACCCGAATCGATAATCAGTCCAATTCAAATCGGCCCAACTGCGCCTACTGTTATCGCCAATGGTAGTCCTTGCCAAGTACATGACGATTGGACGCGTCGAGACTCTATCAATATCCAATATTTCACGTCGGGTGCAGGGGACACACTGCCTTGGCTTAAGCTGGCTTAAGTAGTTGTTCCCATCAACCCCTTGGACGGGGGTCACCCGGATCACCCCGCGACATGCCGACGTCCCAACGCCCAGCGGACCGCGGTCACCCACTCAAAGATGGAACCGGTCAGGTCCTTCCGCGGCTCGCCTCCTTCGCCGCTCCAATACCCTATCCTCGCTCTGACGGCCGCACCCTGAGTCGGAGTTGCCCCGATCTGTTCCCTTGTCCAGTCACGCGTCAACAACGAAGAACTAAATGGTGTCTAGGTCTCGAACCCAGCACGGTCTAGGCAACGCTCATAGATGTGCGTGCGTGTGCGTGTGCGTGTATGTGCCAAACTCTCGGTTCGTCGGAAGCACGCGGGCTTTTTGATTTCTGAAACCCTTGTAAGTAATCGCGTTCTAGACGCCAAAGCCCGCCGGACGGGATGGACCGAGATGATCCGTATGGGTCCGTGGAGGGCGATTCGATATGACAGTGACAGGCGACTTGCAAAATGGGGTTGTCGTTATACCGCCGAAATCAGCGCTGTCCCTTTTCCCCTCCCCCCATTTGACCGCGACTGAAATTAGCATGCTCATGGGATTTGGTATCTCTGGGCGTCCTCCCAACACACGTGTGTGCGATGATAGTGATCCCGCATCGAACGAAATGGGGCTGCATCTGAACACACACCAAAAACCCTCACATTGCCCAATCAAGAAAACGTACAACAAACAAGACCAGGTACACCACATATGAATGCATGAAAAGTCGTGTTTCACAGCACAACGGTCAGCAATAAAACCCCACAGAAATGAACTTTTTCGTGAAAAAGGAAAGAAACATTTAAAAACATCTACGCCGTCAACACCATAAGCAAAAAGGAGATGAAATGTGTCGTTTTTATAGTGCAAATGAGCGTCGTTGGAATATAGATGGGAGAATGGATGATATGCAAAATAGGAATGAATGAATGAGCGTAGCCACGCTGGATGCAATCGACAGTGCATGATGATGATGATGAAACCGTAAAAATAGACGAGAAACATGTAAGGCGAAGAAGATGAGACCAACTTGAAAATGATCGTTGCGTGATTAACCATGGGACCTAGACCTGCGAGGCGACCGGACACAGACAACGAGAGAAAGCCCTTTACCTTTAGAACCGAATTTCCTCCGTTTCCCAAACCTCTGGAAATGAATACCACATTGGAGGAAGGGCTGAAAGTCTGATTTCCCCGTCCTCACTTATCGCGTAATCAAGCCACGCGTCTTGATACCTGTGCGTGCCCGTCCGCTTGCGATACTCGAACCCCACTTTTCGAAGCGACTTGAGGCCACGTGCAAAAAAAGCGGCCCACTCATGCCGTATGACACGCCATGACTCCATGTTGTCTATCTCGTCGTACTCCGGGAATTGCATGCAGAGCCGGAGGTCGCGCAAAGAAGAGAGGGGTGAAAGGGCTTCTAGATATTCCTGCTGTGTGCGATGCAAGGTGAAAACAACGTTTCCAGGGTCAGTATCCTGTTCCAACGATCGCGGCGATCAAAATAAGGACATGATGGCAAAATCCGAGAGTAGACGGGTGGCAGGAAGGACGGGAGGGAGGAAGAGTGGACGTACACAGGAAGCCACAGACTTGCCATCGTGGTATCCGCACCGCTCTATCTCGAGGATTTCGAGTTGGGGGCAGTGGGTAGCTATCAAACGACATATGGATGGCGTGAGCTTGTCTTCTATGATGATGCGGAGATGCTTCAGAGGACAATTGCTTGCGCCGATATCCGCAATGACGCTTTCGACTTGGGGTTGTGAGAGCGCAATGGGCCACCGAGGGAGATCCACGAGAGCCATGATGGCTAGACGGCGGAGGTTGGGCATGTAGTTGAAGACGCCGTTGAGAGCGCAGGCATTCGAAATAGCGAAACTCTCCAAGGAGGCGAGTTTGGCCAAATTTTCGGGATTGGCGAGGATGTATGGATCGAGGAAGCGATATTCTTGTGCCTTTGATTGAGGGAAAAGCAGTCGGAAATCGCGCAATGCGGGCATCCTGTGTAGCACGTCAAAGAGGCGAGGGGTCTGTCGGGTGGCTGCGCCGATTTGGAATGAAATATTCACGATCAGGCTCGGGATTCGGCCATGGAGGACGAACGTTGTCAGGGCGGGCCAGTTGATCGTGGCGAGCCCAGTGTACGCAGTCAAATCACCTGATAGCTCCAAGTGGGTAAGCGTAGGCGCGTGCTGGCGCAAAAAGACACCGGAGGAACGCAGTTCCCGGAAACCCCGGAGGTTGGCCTGTGCTCTGTATTTTCTCCTCCAATCCCGCATGAAGTAGGTAATTTCTGAGAATTTTGGATCGGTTGGGCCGTCTCCGATGCGGAGGGTCTGGCCCACGGGAGTGAGGTTGACCCGACGGAGTGGCACGGGGAAGAATTGCATAAGGCTCTGATCGATTGGAGTGTCGATCAGCGCAAAGGAGGAGAGAGAGCAACACTGTCCAAGGGCCTCATAAAGTGCTTGAGGGGGGAGAAAGGGGGTGCTTAGTGTCACTTTGGCGAGTTTTGGCATGCGTGCGAGGGCGAGGATGGCGAGTTCCATGTGGTATGGACAATAAATACCGTCGCGATCCAGATAGCCATGGCGAATACGACCGGGCTCTGTCCACTCGTCGTGCCAGTCGAGACGTAGGTGCCTTTGGTGGCAGTGATAAGAAAACAAGTGGAATAAAATCGCACGAGAAGATCACATGCCTGATGTATGGCCAGAGAGACTCGGGGTAGAAGAGGAGGTCGTTGTCACTGTCAGTCTTTGATTTCTGTGGCCATCGGACCTCTGCGAAGAGAAAGGGGAGACAAGCCTGACGGACGAGGCGGGAAGTGCTGGCGAGGGTGAGGAGGGAGGGAGAGACGGTATCTCTACCGGTGGGGACGAGGTGGGTGATGACGAGCGGGAATATGTCTGCGATTAGAGACATTAGCGGGAGACGTGTTGGCAAAGGTATGGGGGATGTTATTGTAGCACTGGGAGCGAGCAGGCAGAGGGCAGCGCTGAACCGGGCCCATGTGCACCAGGACAGGGTCGTAAAATACATATGTCGATCAGCCAGTCTAGACCCTCTTACGAAATCATGACAGCGTGTTCAAACAGCACTACATACTTGCTACATTCATTTCACTGAGACGCATACCTCTCCGTCCACTCCCGGCTCACTCGCTGCGCATCCTTTTCGTTCTCCTTGTAGTGTTTCGCTACATCCGTCGCAAGCGGGTCGTCTGGGTTTGGCGCACTCAACAGCGCCTGTATCGACAACAGCACAGTCCGGATTTGCAGTGCCGGCGACCATTTATCTGTCCAAGCCCCGTACAGCGTGTCACCACACCCAGTGCATTCGCAACACAGGCACAACCCACCTTTCAGAATGTCCAGACAGATGCGTCCCAGTTTATCTACAGGCATTATGTGAGCAGGCGGAAAATAACAGCGCCACACCGCTTTTGGCAACGCAGCACATGCACCGCGTGTTCAAATCCAACTCACCGATATTGGGATGGTATATCTTGGTCAGGAACCGCACTTTGGGGGGGCTCATGGGATACTCTTCGGGAAGGAACAGTTCCAAATGAAACACGCCATCTATATCAGCAGCGTCAGAGTGTGCATCAAGCGCCAATCTCAGAGGCGTGACTCACGTTGAAACGGACTCCCGTCAGGCCCTTGGATGGTCACATCAAAGTATCGCAGATTGTCTTCATGTGGTGCGGCCGTAATCCCAGGAGCGGGGTCTGCGACAAGGCGCTCGGTTTCCTGGCCATGTGTGTTCGCACACAGCAGATGCACGAGGTCAGCGGTGCGGGTAACACGACATGGCCACGCATGGCGATAGTTACCTTGATGATTCGCTAGATCGACCGACCGCGGATGTCAGCTCGCTATAATATCACACAGAACGTGATTCACACCTTTGGTAGAGCCATTTCTAGGGGCGTAAATGGGTGTCGTGAGCGGCAGATCTGAGCAGCGACAAGCGAAGCGACAAAGCGCCACTGCCGCGATCCCACCGGATGCACCCGAATCCCGATAAATATTAACAATAAATATTCTCACGCGGGCTACGTCAAGAGACATGGCCCAAAACGACGACGTCAACGTAGGTCGTCACATTCTGGTCTACTAGCGAGGGTCTAGCTCTAACGGTATACAGGAAGATGATGGTTGGGTCAAGCTCGTCAGCTCTGATGGATATGCCTTTCTCATCAAACGCAGCGTCGCCATGATGAGCGGAACACTCAAGAACATGCTTAATTTTGACAGTCGAGTGATTCCCTTTCGTACCAAGTACCTTTTCTTCTGATACGCGTCACGCGGTCCTTGTGCGTTCCATTCTGCCACATTGCCGCGGCTGTCCCATCCCACAGGTAGTTTCAAAGAAGCACTGGCCAACACCTGTCCAATCAGCGAGCGGTGAGTTGTCATGCTGCATTGCATGATTCTGGAATTCGCTTACTTTTCAAATGCTACGTTATCTCCTCCGCGCATGCGGCGTCTCGACGTTCGCTTCCACATCGCCAGTGCCCCTGTTGTCGAAAAAGTTTGTGAATACATGTCTTTCAAGGCACACTACGAAGGCCCTGGCTCTAAAGAAGACGTCCCAATCAACGAATTTACAGAACGCATCCCACCCGAAATCGCGCTCGAATTGTATGTCCTCTTTTGGCGAGCGTCCTCCCTTAAATACATCAGCGCTGATACAACCCTGTTTTTGTCCGGTTATTTTTCACAACCCCCGAATTTCCACTCCGAATTCGCTTCCGTGTGTGTCGTTCTAGACTCTTGGCTGCGGACTATCTAGAAGGTAAATCGTATTTTTGTCCCATTTCAAATGGGGGTGTGCAATGGTGGGCTGATGAAATTCGCATTGGCTTGGTGTACCGTTGCCTTAGTCTGAGGTTTTAAGCGGCCCTCGGCGCATGATGCGCCATTTTGTGCCCCGTTGGGTGTACGCTCTGCGCCTAATGAAATGGATGTCTTCTGCTGGAGGCGGTGATATCAGTACTCATGCTTCTGGACGACGAGTGTGGCGGCGTGACGTGAGGCGGCGCAAAGTACGAGCTTCCATTATTCTATTATTCTAACGAGAACACGTTTTTAATCATCGGGATGACGTATGGGAATGCTTTTACACGATGCGGCAGTTTCTTCCTCAAGTGTTGGTTTTGGAATCAAACGTTGCGATCAGCACCATGGTTGTAATCTGCACTGGGTCATCTTGTCTTCTAGCCCACCCATTTCCACTCTCTGTTCCCCGCTTCAGAAATTCACATGTCTACGCCCGGTCTCACGCCGAGAGGGATGATGTATGGCCGCCTGCTTATGCCAAATTATCAAGAAGGGCTTATCGTGTCAGACAGTACAATACGTTATCAATCCCCATTGGCTAGCCCTTTTCTTGCAAGGGAATAGACCAGGAACCAAACTTCCAATCATATCGCAGCACCGGTTTGCCAGTGAACGCTGGAGAAGTTCATTCCCCCTGCCGGGGATAACTTATGATTTAGGTTTGCGCCCGACGCGCCTTCGGGTGTCGAGACGATATCTCATGAGAACAGTTCGACGTAGGCATGCGTTATACTTGCGTTTGTCTTTGCGAGCCTGGCTCCTGGCAGATCGGGGTGCGCGTTACTACTTGTACACGTCCTAGTGCGGCGCTCGCGCATGCATGGCTCTGCGCCGGAGCAAAAGAGGCGATCAACAAGATTCTAGTACGCGGACCGCGCAATCTCCGTGTGGTTGTTGATGCCCCTAGCTTACAGACGCGTCCAGACTGGATTGTGCCTTTTAAGCACGAGATGAACGGTCCATCCGCAGTGGCACCCACACACATACATATGGGTGCGCCGGAGCGTAGGTGATGTGCGTCCCTTGCCCTGGGCTGTCAGTGCGGGGTCCAAGTTGATTTGGCTTGGGATGTGCTCGGTCACTGGGACGTATGTCCCTCGCTTTGTATCACGATGAAGTTCCTCGTTAGAGTCGGCGCTGAGTCATACGCTGGATTGCCTCGACCCATGGCATGCGCACGCTGTTGCTCTGATCAACATTCGAGACTAGACTCTAGCGTACCTCTGATTGACCATCAATGGCTATTTATCACCTGGGAGATCACTTATGACAGTATGTATCCTTCCTCGTGGCTTTGGAACGACTTGTTACTCATGAGAACCAGACACCGCCGTTGGTGCCCCTATTCAGCCCATCAACCCACCCGCACAGAATTGTCACCCTCAGCCCCATTCGTTCAGGCTCTGAATATGGAGATGTGGCGTCCTCGCAGCCAGAAACGGCCAGTGATGATGGGTGTTCCTGTCCATGTGGGCAGACACGTCGCAGGCAGACTCCCTGAGGCGCCCGAAATGCACACGAGGCTCGATGGCCAGCGACATTGACCTGAACCTAGTCAACACCCTACTAGCCAACCAGCCTGGGGACGACTTTCACCCGATCGGGGATGTTTGTGGGGTCCTGGAGTTGAACGGGAGCTGTGGGCATAGATGGACAAGGTCAAATTTGTTTTGTCAGATCATTGCGACTTACAATGTCCATCGCTCAGGTATCTTCAAGTCGACCAATGATCGCATCCGAGTCATTCTATACGACATGGAGGGGGTGTTTCGCGTCAGCCTCCTTGCTATAATTACTTGCATATTCAGTTACGGAGTGTACTACTAGAGAAGCAACCACGATGGTATGCATTTGAGATGCGATGCTCTACATGATGATCCTTGGTGTACACAGGAGATGCCCATCGTGGTCTCTAAGTCGACCGTGCTACTTCACCTCCTTACATTCAAGGTAAGGATAGTCACATCAGACCCGTGACGAGAACACGAGAAAATTATGGGTTGAAAGCAATAGCCTGGCCCTACCATAGTTTTTCCACATAGTTTTCTGCAGCGCCGCCCAAGTACAATTGAGAAGGCGCTGTAAGTATGCTGAGGATATGTACATCCTTTGCTAATTGAGGACCAAGCTTCAACTATTAATGCAGACCACCGAGGCTTCCCTTACTCATTTTCTTGACTATGGGTGAGTCCTTGTAACTAACAGTGGCATGGGAGGTCCTGCCAGCCACAGCCGTCGGATGAGTCTGCAGTGTACACCACATCTTCCTTCGTTTTGCCGTATTAAAAGACGAATCTGATCATGGTATGTGATAGAAAGCAGGGTTAGGAACTGAGCACGTTCGAACGTTCGGTTCAGTGGCAATGTCTGACGGGGCCCGCTTCCATAGAAACACGGGCTTATGAAGGTGGTGCCGCCCGTGCCGCAAGGGTATTTTTTGGTCGGAGATGTTTATTGGAAGCGACGCAACAGAGCAAGCTTTATTGTTCTGCAACGCGTTGTGATGAATCGAGGGAGAAAACCGAGTGATTTGCGCAGCGCGAGAGGAAAGAAAGGCCCATCGGTAGTACTTGTCTTCCAAGTCAACTCATCCGGCACAGTTCTACTTAAATGAAATTCATACTCCGATAAGTGTTGCTGGATGTGATCGAGATCACTTCGGCCTGATCCGTTATGGACTCGGAGACTTTTGACGGTGCTAACCATCTCGACACTCCCCATCCCGCTCAAATTTTTCTATGGACGCCAATGCGGGCGACCCGCACAGAACTCGGCATTTATCAAATAGCTCTTCTTCCGCAGTAGACCTATTAGGCGTCGCTCCATCATCCGCCGCGTTACCGCCAGAGACTGGCGCTCGAGCATTCACTCGTAGGCGCCTGAGTTGGAGCAGTGCTGAAGGCGAGCTGGGCCCCCCGCAACTAAGCGCTCCAGCCATCCAAGAACCAGGGCCATCTAACTTAGTAGCGCCCAAGGAACGACCATTCTTTTCTTCGCTGGACCATCCCTTGCGGCAGGATTCGATCCTGCTTTCCAACCCCCACCTGAATTCCTCTTCTACCTCACTGCTTTCAATAGACATCGACACAATCCCAGATGATGATGAGGCGTGTCTCACAGGCGGGGCTCGTCTAGAAGCGAACGATAATGATCATTGGCCAAGGGACTTGTCTGTCGACTCTGAGCGCTCTGCTGGCTTCGCGTTGCGTCCTAGACGACGGTATACTCCTTCTCCCCTTAAAGGCACTATCTCAAATGCTTTCCGTCGTGCCTCGATTCGTGTCGCAAATGTTAGAGGACATATGTCCCATGTCCGACTACGGGAGGACGGTGAAAGTACTGATTCTGGCTCAGCGCTGGACAACGTAGAAGAAACGATGCACCCCGACATTAGAGAGAGGAGCACATACCGAACGCTACCGCCAACACTTTTGCGAGGGCGGGCCCTTGGCATTTTAGGACCAACGAATCCTCTTCGTCTATGGCTGTACAAGTTGCTAACCCATCGGTATGTACGTCTTCGGTTGAGCATCCACTCCCTAAAGCTATAACCAGGTACACCGAACCAACGATACTTGCTTTAATCCTTTTGAACGCGGTCGCGTTGGTGGTGCAAGCTTCGCGAACTTTGTTGTTGTCCTCTACCCAGGTTCCCATCACCGTCACGGGATACTTCCATGCCTGGGAAGACTTTGTCATCTTCGTCCTCTTTGTACTATTCGCGTTCGTGTTGTACCCATTCATCCGTGTCCTCACTGATTCGCAAACAGCATCGAAGCCTTGGGTCGAATATGTATTTCTGGGTTGTTTCTGGACCCAGAGATACCAATATCGTCTTTGTTTTCACTCTCATTCTCCAAATTGGCTCGCACCATGACTACGAATTCAGCTTCGCCCGGTCATGTTGATGCTCCCATAATGCGAACTGGCTCGTTAGCGCGGGGATACACATTGAGGAGAGTTTACGACAACCTTGCAAAACCATTCTCACTATCGTTATCCTCGCATTCACGTGCACCTTCATTTGGACGGGTGCCTACTCGCATACCCCCGTCGTTCTCCACCTTGCACGGTGAAAGTTATTCAGAAGACCCTGAATTACCACCCACGTTTCTATCTCGTGTAATGAAATCGGACGTACAAGAATCCGACCCCAGTAGTCTCATCTCACTTCCATTCAAACTCGACATAGAAATGGCGCGGAGCAAAATAGAGCGAAATATTCCCTATCTACGGCAAGGCTGGGGTAGGATCGATTTCCTCGCGGTGACCGGATTTTGGGTATCGTTCGCGTTGGCGACTGCGGGCCTCGAGCGGGGAGTTCACCATATCGGAATATATAGAGCGTTAAGTGTACTGAGGACAGCGAGACTATTAAGCATCACGAACGGTACCGCCGTGAGTGATCTGTTTTCTTGGTTTTGCTTGTACATTCCTCATGCTGCCGATCCAGACGATCATGCGTTCGCTCAAGACTGCCCGCCCGTTGTTGGCTCACGTAGTATACTTTATCGTTTTTGCCGTGGTGTTGTTCTCGTGAGTCTTTCATCGTATCAGGCGATTGATGACCCATCTACGAGGGACTAGAGTTACTGGTGTGCAATCGTTCAGAAGGTCCCTGCGGCGTACCTGCAATCTTTTACCCGTGCTCGGGGAGAATTCCACGCAGCTAACGCAAGTGTGTGGGGGACATATTAACGCAACAACTCTGGCACCTTCTCCCTATTTATACTTCGACGGGACACCTGCGAGCATCACGAAAGGGTTCATCTGTCCATTGGGACAAGTCTGTCAGGCATGTTGATTCGCTCTTCTCTGTGCGTTATACTTACCATCGTGTAGGAAGGGGGAAATCCTTTCGGTGGTGTGGAAAGTTTCGACACTGTATACTATGCAATCCTCCAGGTAGTTGTACTTGCCTCAGCGAATACCGTGAGTGCTTTGTTCCTCGACTGCCAGCGGTGTCTGACTTTGGATATTCGTGCAATCATACTAGTGGTCGCAGGTCATGTATCAGATCATGGCCTCTGAATACCTTGTTGCATGCATTTTCTTCATTTTTGGGATTCTGATACTGAATTTTTGGTTATTTAACTTACTGGTCGCCGTAATCACAAATTCGTTCTCTGCGATCCGTTCTGGTACTAAAAGGAGTGCTTTTGGAGCAGCACCGTACGTCCTCAATCTCAGGCATATTTGATGCACTCATTTTCGATTTTATAGGCTCGGACGTGTCGCGGAAGAACCCGAGGAAGGTTGGTCCGCAGCGACGGGACGCCACGTCGGTCAAAATCGTCTCAAAGTTTGGTGGTCGTACACCAGCTGGTTCTGGGTGTTTTCAGCCTTCGCTTCCCTCGTGGTACAGGCTACTGCGACCGCTGGCATGAGTGCAATTCACCAAGAAATCATCGACGTAACCGAACGCATAATCACCTTTGTTTTCGACATTGAGATCGTCGTTCGTATCGCTATCGAGTTGCCTGCGTGGAGGAACTTTTTCACGCACGGCAACAATTGTTCGGACTTGATCATCGCTGTTGGGTGTAGCGTGATTCAAATTCCTGCTATTCACAACTCGAGCGTTTATCCATGGTTAACGGTCTTTCAACTAGCAAGATTCTATCGTGTACTGCTGGTTGTACCACGGATGAAGCCCTTGATGGTAGGCCCTGCGTTTCATCCTTTACTCTCACTACACTGAACCATGCCACGTCAGCTGACTGTCTTCGGGAACATGTACGGTCTCGTGAACATGACCTTGTTCCTGATACTCATCAACTTTCTCGCTGCTCTGTTTGCCATTCAACTCCTCCAAGGAGACATGCCCGGAACAATCACTATGAACTTTGGTCAGCTGTTCAATTCCTTTTTAGCCATGTATCAGATACTTTCCTCGGAAAATTGGACTACGGTGTTGTATAATGCAACAGATGCCGAACTGAGCTTTGCCCAGCCGATCATCGTGAGCACATTTCTGTGCTGTTGGCTTCTCTTTGCAAACTGTAAGTATATCTATTCGAACTCGTACACCCACCGCGATCGACTAACGTCGGTGGTTGAATAGTTGTGGTACTGCAAATGTTTATTGCCGTCATCAATGAGAACTTTGAGCTAGCGGAGGAGGCCAAAAGAGGGATGCAGGAACACAACCACTCAGCACAGCAGTCCCAGACTACCATCAGCGGACGGATGAACATGCTGAATCCCTATCTATGGATCAAGACGAAGTTCAAGACGGCGAACGGTGAGAACCCACCTTCGACTTCGGTTTTAGGGGAGGCAGAAAGGCTCGTTGCGGATAGTCCACTTCCTATGGGTTTCGGGTTGGGCCAGGTTGGTTCTATGGTTTTCGACTCTGCCTGGGTACCGATACTGTTTCATAGAGACGCGCTCCGTCGGTTGCTAGTGGCAGGTCCCGACATCTGCGGGCGACCTCATTCGGCTTGCTCCACGAAATCTTTACAGGAAGTGAGACAACAGATGATATTCCACTTCTCGACCTGCACCGGATGCGTTCTGAATCCAGAGGGCTAGAGGACTCAATCGAGCACGAAACCGACCGGTACTTGTGAGGAACCTTTCGTCCCATCGAATGACCTTTTTTGACTCGCCATCGTCCGAATCAGTGACATTTTGGCGACGCTCAAAAAAGAACCGTCTATACCCAAGGACTCCTATATGAAAGATATCCATAGAACTCAGACTATAGAGTTGATCCGAAGGTATCCAACGTACGATAAGACTTTTTGGATTTTCCCTCAAACGAATCGCCTTCGTCGTCTCTGCCAGAGGATTGTTCGTCCAAGTGGTGGAGAACGAATATTTGGCGCGTCCCCCTCAAAAATTGCTTACACATTCTTCCAGCTTGCCATCTTCTTGGCCGTTTTTGGCAATATTGCTACCGAGGCAATTGCAACACCACTCTACCGGCTTAACTACTACATGCAACATGGTGCAACGCGGGGAGCGTGGTTCCATGTTACAGAAGCCACCTTCGGTCTCATTCTTGTTGTCGAATTCTTGATCAAGATCATCGCGGACGGCTTTCTCTTCACCCCGAACGCTTATATCCGGAGTATTTGGAATATTCTCGACTTCGTGGTCGTGGTTGGCGTCCTTGCGAACGTCACGTTCACGCTGATTTTCGTCAGCGGCATCAGGCGATCCATTCGCGCCTTCAAAGCACTACAGGCTCTCCGGTTCATAACCTTGATCGAGACGATGCGGAGGACGTTTGAAGACTTGATTCTGGCTGGTTTTATACGCATTCTCGATGCCGCTGTTCTTGCCGTGCTCTACCTCATCCCTTTCAGTGTCTGGGGTACGACCATCTTTGCTGGGCTGATGAACGAATGCAACGACACGAGCGTCCAAGGTATAGGGGACTGTACCAACGAATACGTCAACACGATTTATGGGAATAACTTTGGATTCCTCGTACCCCGTGTTTGGGATAACCCGGCGCCGTCCACCAAGTTCTCATTCGACAACTTCCCAGCTTCAATGCTCATCCTCTTTGAGATTGTGTCGCTGGAGGGATGGATCGATGTCATGTCTGTTGCAATGAGCATCACTGGTGAAGGGAAACAACCGCAGATCAATGCTTCACAGGCCAATGCGATCTTTTTCGTGATATACAACTTGCTGGGAGGTGCCGTGATCTTGACCTTGTTTGTCAGGTAAGGGTGCCCTTGAGCGGTTTACGTTGTGGTCGAACTGATGGATGATCGTAGTATCATTATCGGGAATTTCTCGTCACGGACTGGATCTGCGTTACTTACTGCACCCCAGCGGGAGTGGATTGATCTACAGAAGCTGATCAAGCGACTGGCGCCATCAAAAAGACCTAAAGTTCGGCCGACCTTTCCGATCCGAGCTTGGTGCTACGATCGTGCGATTCATAAGCACGGGTGGTGGACGAGGATGATGACCCTTCTCTTCGTGCTTCAAATAATAGTTTTGATGTTCGTTCTCCCTACCGTCGACATGCTGACTTGCATTACTTAATCATATTGCCATAGGACCGCCACATTCTCTGCAGAAACCGCCGATGACTGGCACAGTAAGTAGCCCGTGAATTCCCTACCCTCCCTGACAAAAGCCAATTAGATATACTTTCGTTCACTATTTCCGCCATGTACGTGGTGGATACAACAATTCGGCTGTATGGACTTGGGTGGCATTCTTTCCGTGCCAATGGATGGAACCTCTTTGACGTCGTCGTGGCGTCTGGGAGTTTCACGACGATCCTCTGTGCACGCTTCTATCCTGACGAAATTTACATTCAGCTCTTAGAGAAGCTATTTTTGGTTAGCATTGCATTCAAGCTTGTTCAGAGAGTGGCCTCTCTAAACCAGCTCTTCAAGACCGGCACGTGGGTGTCTGCTTGCTTGCTTCCCGTTGTACATCTACCCTGACAACGATGCTCTGTCTTAGTGCCAGTCTTCCCGTTATTCTGAACCTGCTTGCTTTATGGTTCACGTTCTTTCTGTTCTTCGCTATCATGTACATGGAGATCTTTGGGCTGACAAAGTGGTCCTCGGGAGAGAATCCGTATCAGAATTACCAAACTATGGGATCGTCGTTGCTCATGCTGGCGTTCATGACCACCGGGTGAGTGATTACGTCCGTGATCTGGAACGGCTCTCGAGCTCATTCGCCGTAGGGAGGGATGGAATCAATTTATGCACGACTAGTAAGTGCCCGCGTGAGGGTAACCTCATCCAACGCTCACAGTTATGCGCAGTGCTCTCGCGTACCCACGCTGCACACAAGTCTCTTATGGTGTCTTTCAGACGGACTGCGGCAGTACTGCTTGGGCGTTTTCGATGTTCATCGCGTGGAATTTGCTCAGCATGGTAAGGACAAGCTTGGCTGCGCCGTCTCTCGCATGGTTGACTGTTTTTTTAATACCAGTACATCTTCGTCAACATGTTCACTGGTGTGGTCGTGCAGAGCTTTTCATACGTTTTCCAGTCCACCGGTGGCGTCTTGAAGTCGATCACGCGTCATGAGACACGTGCATTTAAAAAAGCTTGGGCCCAGTTCTCGGATCCGAACGCTGGACTCTTGGAGCGTCCGAACCTCGTTCCGTTCCTCGCAGTACGCCATCCCTGAATCGCCTTGTAATGACCGCTCACCGTTACTTGTAGAGACTCGATGGCGTCTTTGAAGTACGCATCTACCCACCCCAGCATTCCATACCGGCCATCCTAGCGGCCTGCAGAGACAAGTCGAAAAAAGACAACAGGACTGGGGGGATTAACGTGCGCAAGCTGAAGGGGCTACTCAACAAGATCGATTTCGAGGAGATCCGTAAGCGAAGAGCCGTGTATATGCGGATTTATCACGAAGCGAATGCGATGTACTGTCGAGGCAAGGGGATCTCGTTTACGGATATGCTTGTGTTGCTTGCCCATCACAAGCTAATCAATGACCACGAGGCGCTGGGGTGAGTTTGCCTTTTTTTTGTTTTGTGTGTGTTGAGTGATCTCAGTGGTTCCTCGTTCGATATGCTAGTTTCAAGGAACTGCAGGTGAGAGAAGAGATGCTCAAGCTGGTGGCGGATCTCGTCGGTCTGGACAAGGTACGGTCTCAGCTGTCGATGATATCTCTTCGGCGAGAGTTCCTCCAAAAACGCCACAAGGCGGCCATGGGGGCACAAGGTATGTGAACATTTCTTTCACGCGGTGTTGACCTACGAGGATTGATGGCGTGTGGGGTGCGTTTTGATAGGGGTACCGACGATCTTGATCAACGCGGCATCGGAGACGAGCTTACCTGGGACGTCGGCCTCGAGGGAGATCACTGTCAACCGAGAGTCAGCGCTGGACCACGATGATGGCCAAATGGCGAGTTCTTGAGGGTGTACTCAGCGTAGGCGCGACCTGCGTCTGCTTACTGATTTCTGTGATATATCATGGACGATTGTTGTCGTGTGTCGGTTCACAATCTAGGGTTTGGAACATCATTTAATGTATGCAATATAGTCTTTCTACATGCGCGTGCA
>JBBPNA010000576.1:0-16447 GCA_038090555.1 Boletus subcaerulescens | reverse complement strand
TTGGGACCAGGGATGATTGCACCTGGAAGAACATGCTTCTTTTTGTATCGGTGCTTGGGGGAGAGGTCGAGGATTATCCATATGTATATCCAGCAGTCGGACTCCTTCTTTTCATAGATTTGCACCCCGTCGATTGATAACATGAGAAGTATATCAGTTGGTAGTATTTTCTCATCGCGAACGGCATCAAGATAGGCACTGCCGCAAAATACATCATCATACGCCTTGACAAATCCATCATTTTCTTGAAGCTCTGTGAAGATTTCCTGTGTTCGTTCCTCTCGGTATTGCATTCTCTGAGTGCTCTCAGGGTGTTGCCAGAGCGCCTGGAGCTGCGGAGCAATGGGAATGGTGTTGAAAATGGCATGGGGAGCCTTGATATTACCGCCACTGTTTTCCAACCTCGTCTGATCATACCGGGCTTCGTCGCACTTGGGACACCGGTCGAGATGAGCGTATGGCCCAACAAACACAGCGCAAGAGTTGATACACATGTCATTGACCAGGGATGTCACTCCACTGAAGTCGGCAAGCATGTGCTTGACATGGTAGAAGCTTGGGAGCAAGGTGTCGGGGTGTCGGTCATGAATGCTGCGCCATATCCTCTCGTAGCTCTCCTCTGATGAGTGTTCGAGTGCGAAAAACATTGACAAGGCAAGCTTGGTGTCTGGATCCAGTTCAAGGGATTCGTGAGGGGGATTGCGAAGACGATGAAGAGCATCACCTGTCAATCCAATGCCATCATCTAGAGAGGCATTTCGGAGTGCCTGAATGAATGATAGGTCACAGATGTGTTTGGGGAAGGTAGCAACACGAGCGAGCTCATCCAAGTCGAGACGAGAGATGCTTGTGTCGCCTCTATGGAGGATATTGGGGGCACCCCCAGCAAGATCTTGCCTGTCGTCACGGTGATCAGGACCACCACCCCGGTCGCCATTCTCATCACTCCTGGGACCTTGGTGCTCGTGCTCAGCGCTATCGGGCCTGGGGTTTGTGCCATGGTTGTGGCCATCCCCACTGGTTGGATTGGGTCCAAAAGCATCTCCATTGCCAAGGTCGTTTTGCTAAGAACAAGTTAGAAATGAAAACCAGATAAATCGACACGAAAATACCTCTGCTAAGTCTAATGGGGGCGAGAGACGTCTAGATGTCCTCCTATGGGACTCATTGACATCATCATCATCATCACGAACTGATCGTCTTGAACCTATACCAGGGGCGCCATTTTCATCTTCTTCTGATCGATTCTGTCCTCGTGTAGCGCTGGCACCCTGTACAAAGGCACAAAACTGCTCTGAACGTCCTGCAAGACGTATTGCTTCCTTCTCGTCTTCACTCGAAGCCTCACGAAGATGTCTCCGCCAAGTTTTCAGTGTGTTCAAGGCCATCCGAACACCCTTGCAGTACCGACGACAAACACACCAGTATACCATTGGCTCCGACATGGATTTGCATGGACGTTTACGTGGAGGGATGGACTGACGAGATCAGACCAAAAATAACTCGGATTGCTACAGGCGATGGTAGTGATGACTGCTATGAGTTGCTATGCTGGACGAAGTGGCGGACTGAAGTGTATGTTGACGATAGTTTGGCCTAGTTCACCATTGCTTACATATCATCAAATAGCTACACTTAGCAACCCATATTACGCTTTCTCACTGGGTGTCAGGACTCAGCGTGCAGTCTCATTCTTTCACTACGACGCGCGCTGCACTCAAGGTACGCAAATCTTACCCGCACCCCAACAAACTGATACGCTGCCCATGGGAGCATGTGAAAAAATGTGTCAACTCACCTCCCCCTCAATCAACATACTACCGCATCCAAAACGCCTCGTCCGCGCCTCAACTGGCTCATGCACACATCAAACGACTCACTCGCACCTCAAATGGCCCATCCACACTTCAAACAACTCACCCATGCCTCAAACAATGCACCCCGGCCTCGAACGACCCACTCGTGTGGAGTCATGCAGCTTGCCCGCACCTTGAACACCCATCTGTGCCTCAACCGGGTGACGCGCACTTAAACTGGTCCACACACACCTCAACCAGCTCTCGCATGCCTCAAACCAGCCCAGCGGTCTTCCCATGCCCAATCAATTATTATTTTAGTTGTTACATTCCAACACACTGTATATATTAGTAATTTAATGTACTTCCTGAATCACCTTGCTTGTGGCATTTGCTGTGTGCAGTGGTATATGAAAAGTTGATTATTTCCTACACGTCATACACCACAAGACGAGCAACCAAGCCAACAACCGCGGGGCAAGACGCATAACGTTCCTCGGACGTCGGGATCTTGACAGCTTGACAGCACAGTAGACCGTCAGATTATATATTTTGTAGTAATTAAATTACATTCTTGAGTAAGCATTTCGTGATGTTTCCTAATAGCTTGCACGAGTGATTCATGGAAAATGCCCCTTGCGGGAAAAGCTGACATCAGGTAGACATACACCAACTTTAGCGTCCACCAGACGTCAGCTTACTTCAGGCGTGTAGTTTGGTCAATTGGAGTAATTATATTAATCTTAATGACAAAAAAATTATCTGGAACAGATACAATGATCGACTTGTTTGATGTGGCACAGCATCGGGGTTTCGTCGTCCGGTCCGGAGGTTTGAGCGCATCGAGGAAGGCCCACAACGATACGGATCGGAGTATGCCACGAGTGCCGATCTGCGCGTCAATCCAGTTTCATTCGTCGCGAACCTATTCACGCCGGCCCGTATATTTGTTACTTAATATGTTCACATGAACATCCAGCATTCACCGAGGAAACCACAGACACAATGTGTCGGAACACGAAAAATCCCTGGACTGCATGAAGCTGCGATGGTGGGAAGACAGGAAATCGTTCTCGACACACCGCCCTGCTGCATCCCAGGCAACGGTGTTAGACTGATACATCGTGGTTCTCTATCCTCATCACTCCCATTCCCACTCGACATGAAGTCACAGACTCGGATCATCGCGACCATAGCTAGTGACTCTCGTTCCATATGTATTGGGGTTTCCCATCTAGCGAACTTCAGAACATCGTTCACTTGCAGGCTTGTCTCAAGAAGAGGTTCGTGCCGTAGTGCGGAACTTTAATAACATGCCTGTTCCACAACCTCTCCCACCTCCCATCAAGGACACTTCCTCAAAGTTGTTCAATGACAAGGACCCATTCAAACCTCTCCGGCCTGGTGACATTCGTGGACCCTGCCCGGGATTGAACATTTGACTTCCCGCTTGTCACAGGAGAACCTCACTTTCTCGATTGTCGACATGGCTGGTGCGAAGTCGGGAAGCAACAACGGGGTGAACAACTACGTCGTGAATCCACAGGACCTTGGTACTTACGTGTCGCTCGGCTCGAAGTCACGCTGCTAACCGAACCGGGTCCAGAGCTGTCCAGAGCTTCCCAAACCAGTCCAAACCGCCGGCCCTCGCGGGGCTTCGAAGTTCGGATGCCACCATAAATCTATCCATCTCGATCTTTCTGTCGACGTCCAGGTCCGTCTATGCACTTTCCAACATCCGTCGCTGTTTTAGTTTTTCTAAGTAATGCGATCTTCGCTTGTTATCTGATGCTCACTGGTTTGCATGGGATAGACCGCAGGGTTTGTATGCTTCGTTTGCACAGGACATGAACGCCACCGTGTGAGCAGCGGCTTCAATGCGGGTTGGTTAGAAGTAGGGTAAGTAATCCCCTTATTATTTGTGAAGTGACCAATTTCGCCAGCAAGGTTGCTGCACGACTGATGCATGCTGCACTGTCCGCATCACGAAGAAGATGGTGAGCTACTGTTAGCCGACAGTAGCCGAAAGTCCAGTCACAGGACCACCAATCCGCAGATGCGGCCTTTGACAGACATTAAATGAAACAGTTACAGTAAGTACTAATCCGGATTTCGTAGAACAGCAATCACGTAACGACGTCCTCGGTTCACTGAATGCCTATTTTTTTTGTTTATATAAGATCGTCGGGGGTTAAAGGCCCTCTCCATCAACCCTTTCCTCTTCACTCCCTTGTTCATATTCCAGATGAAAATACAGAACCTTGCAACAATAGCCACGCTCTTTTCATCTGTATTGGGATTCTCCCACCTAGCGAACTTCCCAGAACATCGTTCGCTTGCAGGCTTGTCTCCAAGAGAGGTTCGAGCTGTTACGCGGCAGTTCAGTAGCATGCCTGGTCCACAGCCTCTCCCACCTCCAATCAGTGACACTACCTCAAAGTTGGTCAATGACGCGGCCCACCCATTCATGCCTGACCAGCCCGGTGACATACGTGGTCCCTGCCCAGGACTGAATACCTTAGCATCCCATGGAGTAAGCAATCACCAATTCGAGATGACAGTGAATTAAATTACTCATAAACATTGTTCTTTTTGCAAAGTATATCAGACGAACTGGCGTGACAACTCCTGGTGAGATCATCACTGCTGTCCAAGAAGGTACGTAGATTATCCGACGGATATCTTCGTCGAGGTTGTGACCTGAAACACAGGTTTCAACATGGGATGGCAATTCGCTTCTTTCCTTGCTTATTCAGTATGTCCGAGGATCACCGTCGTCTTGTTTTCTCTTTTAACTGGTGGATCGTGGTTGAAATGAAACAGGTATTTATCGCTGATGGGAACCACTTGACCAACTTGATGACCATTGGTGCAAATACAACTACAAACGGTCAGCCCACTGCCGGGATGAATACCCACGGAAACTTTGAAGGTGGGTTTATGCATCTCCATAAGAAACCGTGTGCACATCGACCTTAGGCGATGCTAGCCTGACTCGTGGAGATGCTTTTTTCGGGAACAACTTCAATTTCAACGAGAAGTCATTCGATGCGGTAGGTATAAGTTATACCGTATGAGTATTCCTCATTCTTTTCACAGTTCAGCGTTGCAGCCAACAAAGTCGGTGGTGGGGTAGTTAACCTCGATGCCGCGGCCCTAAACAGGGCAATCCGGATCAACGATTCTATCGCACGTAACCCGGAGTTTTCTTTCGGCACCCCGCGCTTCCTCGGTGGCATGGCTGAGACGGCGTACTTCCTCGCCATGTTCGTGAACAATCAGACGGCGGGTAACGCAAGGCCTCTTACGTTGGGGGACGCGCGGAGCTTCTTTGAGTTCCACAGGTTCCCCGATGGATTTTATCGTCGTCATGGCCCATTTGAATTCCCCCTGGTCAACAGCTTCACTCGCCAGATAATTAAGATGGTTGGCCGGCAGCCGGGTAATAATAATGGGGTAAACAACTATGTAGTGGACACAAAGGACCCCGCAACTGTACGTCGGTCTTACCGATCCAATCCGTCGTTCTCCCACCTGATTTTTTTTCCAGTTCTGTTATCTTTATCAAAAACAGGTTAACTTGACGGCTAGGTTGTATCACAACCCGACTCCTGAGCTCAAAACCGCGATCAAGCAAAACCTGGCCACCTACTACACTGCATTGGGAGACCAGACATGTCAGGAATATTTCCCATATGGGCAGTGAGAAAGGTGAAATCAGGGCAACGGACAAGGTTTAGTGAGAGTGCTGCATTTTTATTGGTTACTAAGTCGTGGATCTATCTCTGCTCGTACCAAAGTAATGGGACCTAAGGAGATGACCCATCCAGAGTTGTTAAAGTTATATATGTGCTGCATGTTTTCTTGGTTCCTTCAGGAATTGGATTCACCCTAATCTGCGCTAAACGGAATACAGCGTGGAATAGTACCGTGGCGAAATCCCTGGTTTCTTCGTCTCTGCGATGATCGCAGCTGTTTCCCGAGGTAGCTATGGTATAACGGAACAGTGGATGGGATATGTTCAATTCACGACTCGGTGTCGGTGAAGCTAGGGTGTGACAAGGCTAGGTTATATATTATTCGACTATCAAAGCAAGGAAGCATCAAACTCACCACGATTCGAGCATTCTCCTCTACGAACACCTGGACGCAAGGTCTGCACTCCATGCATTAAATTTGATGTGCGAATGGATTTCCGGAGAGAGCACATGGACATCACAATCGAACCTTCCCGTCGATCCGATCACAGCGACGGAGGACCGTATCAAGAATGGGACAACTGGAATAGGGCTCCTGAAGGATACTGTGAGAGCCGTGAAAGTATAGGCCGTATTTCTTGCTACCGTCGTCAGACTCTCTCTCGAAGTAGTAAGTAGGTAGGCTTATGGCAGTACCATTCCTGTCTGTGTAGGGGAGCCGTTTCAGGTTTGAACAAACTCAGAATGGCTGAGCGATACTCCTCGTTCTTCCGCTGCAGCGGGAGCATTGTCAACTTGGAAGTCGGCAACGAAACCCAGATTGAGCCATGCTTCGCGAACAGCGGATGGGGTGTATACCCATCATGGAGATACGATGACCTCTATGGTGCAAGCAATAACAGAACAAACGAAGCTGGAAATGGGAGTTCGCCACACGCTCAAACAAGGTACACGAAAACACCGTGGTGAACATATTCTCACCGGAGCTTCTCAAGAGCTTCGCGAGCACGGGCCATGAGCTCCTCTCCCCGCGGTGGAGAGGTAAAGTTGGCACCGATGCAGACCTCGCTGGCTCTGTTAGAAAATGATGCCCCGTTGGTCACCCTTGTCATGTAAAGGAGCAAAAAATCACTTGCCCATCAAAGGAATGCAAAAGTCCGTGTGCGACAACTTCGAAGCCAACCATTGGTCTGTTGGAGCAGGCATGATCAGTCTGATGGCAATGTGACGCAATGACATGGAATTTTGGACTGACCGAGTATACGCAGGGGTCACGGTCGACATCCAAAACCCATGGTGTTGGAAGGGGTGCCGGAAGGGAAGGTAGGGTGATGGTGGGTGTTGATGGTTGGATACTACGTCAAGAATGTCAACTTACATAAATAGCAGACTCAGTTCGGGATGCTCGGATCCATGCTTGGATCCCGACCGGTCGAGCGTGCAGGACTCCGACGGTGAGTCTTCATCGAGAAGTTGGTATTGTAACTTACATTAACGAGCCAAACGGTAAATACTGTCTTTATTTGACCATGTCTAGGGTCCTAGAGATCGATTGCGTTTCCGAGTCCTGATCGCAGTTCGAGCTAGCTTCACTAGTGTGATCAGGTTGCCAAGTTCTTGACCTTTGCCAGGTATCCGACGGAGCGTAGATTGAAAGGCCCACATGCCTTCACAAATTATATAAACCTCAAAATTTGTCTGACGATAGGACCCGGATCCTGGAATGCGAGGATGGAATGAATGTACACTACAGTAGAGTGGTATTTACATACTTACAGTAGTCTGTCGGCGGGCTGGCCGCTGGATCATTGGAGTCCAACAGACCCTAAACAGACCGATATCGCAGCTGTCTGATGTCGTCCTGCGCGCCACTGACCAGAAAAGTGATATGTTCCTACCTGCATGTGGTCGTCTTATCAAACCCCGCATTGAAAGCGGCTCGTGACCACGACCACCTCATGATACGAGATACGATGCCCACCACAATCTCTCTTCAGCCACCTCCACATCTACCCCGCGGCCGGTATACCCCCCGTCATGTCGCTCGTCTCCACTCCAGAGCATCCGGTTCACTTTGTCGACGCAACCGACGTAAAGGACAATGGCGATTCACCCGGGAAGGGTAATACCAAGTCTACCGTACTCATCGCCACGTTGCAGGAAGATGAACCTGTAGTCACCAGGAGGGAGCTTTGGAGTTACTATCGTGCGTCGTCTCCTCGCTTGTTCCATTTTCTTTGTTTACCGACGCGAACATAGTCTACTACAATGGCGACAATGTACGTTCTCGTTCCGTCTCGTGTCATTCTTCACGCCCATCTCGTCCCACAGGGTGTCGGTCCTCTCGGATATACCCAGACATTGTTTCAAGGCCTCGCCACTGCCGCTGGCTATGATCCAATCGCTGGACCAGGCTCGTCCTGTCTTTCCAACACTGCCTCGGGTCAATGCGTCCTCCCATGGCTGGGTGGTACCAAATCCGTGTCGAGCATCGTCCTCATCTCCAACGGGATCAGCTTTGCGATCATGACAGCCATATTCACCACTATCGGTTCCGCGGCCGACTATGGTAACTTTGGTCGATGGCTCTTGTTTTCCGTCACCGTCATTTGTTGGATTGCACAGTATGCTTGTATGACACTCACTTGTACGTACCATTTGGATGTTGGGATTCTTGCGTGCATTGAACGGCGTTGTCTAGCTCCGTCTCGCTGGAAACTCGCCATGGCGCTCTATATCATTGGATTCGTCTCGTACGGGGCAACCTTGGTTTTCTATGCTGCTATATTCCCCCGTCTCGCACGGAATACCCAGCACTCTCGCAGTTTACGCGAAACGTATGAGAATGGTCACATTTCTGTCGAGGAATATGAGAGGGAAGAGTCCCTCGAGAAGAATAGGATCAGTAATATCTCCACGGTTAGTACAAGGATATATTTGACCCGTGACCGTATGCTCATTGTTGTGCATCAGGTGCACAGTAACATTGGTTATGTTGTCACGTACCTTTTGAATCTGGCGCTCCTCCTTCCGCCCAAGACTGCAAACGACCCCAAGGTCGACAACTATACACTTGCCCTGTATGTTCCTTCTTCTCTTTAAAAACATCACTGAATTTGCGATAGGGACAACTCGTATTGGGTTCTGCTCGGAGTTTGGTGGTGTATGTGTTTGTCACTGAGAAATTCATCGGTGACTGATGGTGTCTAGTCATATACCAGTCGCCCCGACCAGGACCTCCTTTACCCAAAGGCGAGAGTTACCTTACCATTGGATGGAAACAGGTGACGATATGATTTTACAACCCAAAACATTATATTTACATCGAGCTCAGATCTGGGCAGCTCTCAAGACTTATAAACACCTCCCATATACCTTTGTGTATCTTTTTGCCTTTTTCCTCCTTGCAGATGCAAGTGCTCTTCCCTTTTCACTCGTTGACTCGACTAACCTGCTGTTAGGGGCTGAATACCACTGGCACTCTTGTGTCCATCTGTCAGAATGACAAATTCAGCTTCTCATTTTTGCAGAACACGTATCTTGGTTTATCACAGGCCATCACTTCAACCATCAGTACTCTCGGGTTCTGGTACATCCAACGCTACTGGAAAATCAGTACCAAGAAAATGGTTTGCTCGTCTCATGTTCTATGCGCATAACAGTCCTGATCGTGACTGCAGTTTGTTGTTACCAACGTTGTGACAATTCTGATCCCACTCTGGGGTATGATCGGCGTATGGACCGAGAAGCTTGGGTGAGTCGCGGTCCCATTTACAGTCGTCTGGATGTATAACAATATCCTACTCAAGGTTCCACAATGCTTGGGAGTTTTGGTGAGAAATACGCAGAGGACCTGCAACGCGTTTTGCTGATCGAACCTAGGGCGTACAATGTCGTGTTTGGTCTATTCCAAGCGCCATATTATGCCTTTGCGCAAACGATGATGGCTGAACTGAGTCCACCTGGGTTCGACAACATGGTACGTCGCCCTGTCTCTCCCGAGTGCGTTGCTGATTGGTGCACTCGCAGTTCTTTGGCCTCTTTGGCCTTTCAAACCGCGCATCGTCCGCGGTGGGGCCATATGTCGTCCAGGCGATCATCGACAAGACACAGGACAATTGGCAAGGGTTCCCGTTCTTGTTTGCGATTTGCACGGTTGCATCGTTAGTCATATGGTTCGGCGTTGATGTTAAGAAAGGAAGACGAGACGCTGTGAGATGGGCGGCGACGCAGCGCGGTTGAGTGTAACGAGTACCTATGATTGATACTAGTAGTTTTTGATGACAAGTAGGAGTGTAGACGCACGTTACGATTCCCATCATTCCACCTCTACGAGTACCTTCAGATCCTCTGCGGCTCGAAGCTTCAACATCCATAGCCAATCCTCCGCGTTTCTTCCACAAGAATTCTTCTTCCCAAGCGGTTTTTGCCCTGACATTGCGATAGATTAGTAACGACGCGTGAGAAAGAGATGGCATAAAAAAGACCCACCTGTACTTGAAAGTGAAACTTCGTCCACATGCGAACGCCCCTGCAACTTACAAGGATAAGGTAGAAAGAAAGAAAATGTGTGTAAGACCATGTGAAAGAAGGAATAGTGACTATGAACGCCTTACATGCACTTGACGAGTTGAACTCCGAGGCATATGTTCTCAACGCTGATCTCCCCGTGTTGCGTCCGCGCAGTATTCTCCACTGGACCATGTCTTCAGCCGGCCATGTTATGAATGATTCCAGACTAAAACGAGAGGTAGACACGGATCAGCTAGATAAATATCTGTCCAAACGTTCTTGAAGGATTTTTTCGCTGTCATGATCAATCTTGCTTTTTCACTGCGTTCCTGGACCATCGAGAAGCGAGACGGTATCGTAGTGCTGGATGATATGAAATGTGTGCTAGGGTCATTGACAGGTGAGAGTCTCAATGATGTAGCGTTCAGGAGACCCCGAGGATATTCGAAGGAAAGGTCACCAACTGCAGTCAGACGACCCAGGGTAAAAGTATTGCTCACTGGCACTGCGTTATCGAATCAGAAGAAAAATCGACCCCGGTTCCTTCAGGAATTGGATTCATCTTGATTGGAGTCTTCTGCTGGTAACTCTGGATCGATCCGCTTGCGCAATATACATCAAACCGGGTTGAGACTTTTGCGCCAGTTAATCCGCTGTACTACTTTTAGCCAACGGCAAAATTTGGGCCCATGTTCCTGCGACTGCGGAGCGGGCGGCGCCATTGAGTGAGATTAAGGACAAGGGCAAAATACTGATCTGAGACCTTGCGTCAATGATACTGTGAGAGCCATGAAAGTATAGGCCGTACTATTCCTTGCTACCGTCGTCAGACTCTCTCGAGGTAGTAAAAATGACAGGCAGTGGGTACCATTCCCGTCTGTGTAGGGGAGCCAATATTCAAGTTCCGAGTTTGTTCAAACCTGAAACGGCAGTGAGCGATACTCCTCGTTCTTCGGAATTGAGCCATGCCTTCGAGAACAGCTGATGGAACCGTGGAGATACGATGTCCTCTATGGTGCAAGCAATATAAACGAAGCTGGAAATGGGCGTTCGCCGCACGCGCAGATAAGGTAAACGAAAACACCATTGCCCACTATATTCTCAATGCTCATCTACCCGCGGTGGAAAGGTAAAGTTGGCATCGATGCAGACCTCGCTGGCTCTCTGTTAGAAAATGATGCCCCGACACCCATTCAGCGGTTGTGTGGACGGTAACTCATGCTCTTGTCCATGCTTGGCGTGGCGCTGAGACATCAACATCAAGGCGAACTAGCCCCTACTAGTATCCCGGCGGCGATCAAACTTTCCCTGCCAGTTGCCCCGCTCATATGGTGTTTTGCCGTGACATCATTTTCCTCAGCGGTGAGCATGGTACATGGTCAGTAGCATACGTGTGCTGGTCAGTGTGCGACTTCAGTTACGTTGTGAGCTTTTGACGGCTACTCTGTGTTTGTTGACATTAACGTCCGGTATTCAGTCCAGGGCTGCAAATCAAATGTGTTGGAGCAGGCCAAAGTCCGCCAGCCGCAATGAGGCCGCATTGCGTTGCTGATATTGATTATCACCCGTGAGTGGGTTCTGTTCCTTGTTACTGGAAGTCCGGAGCCAGCCAAGCACCGAGAAACCCGCGGTCCTCTGACAATTCGTCTGATTGACCAAAATGATATTGTAGCATTTTCCTACATAAGATTATCAGTGGATGATTCAGCCTCTAACAGGTTGTTTCCTCACATCTCTGTTCGTATCAAGATGAAGTTACAGATCCTTGCGACTTTAGTTACGCTCGTCCCATATGCATTGGGGTTCCTACACCTAGCGAACTTCCCAGAATATCGTTCGCTTGCCGGTTTGTCTCCAGAAGAGGTCCAAACCGTAATGCGAACTTTCAGTAGCATGCCTGGTCCACAACCTCTTCCGCCTCCCATCAAGGACACGTCCTCAAAGTTAGTGAATGACGTCGCACACCCATTCAAGGCTCTTCGGCGGGGTGACATTCGCGGTCCCTGCCCAGGATTGAATACACTGGCATCCCATGGGGTAAGTGGTTACAATCTGATGTCATGGTGAAGCATTTTACTTATGGACACCGTTCTCTTGCAAAGTATCTCCCACGTGACGGTGTGGTGACTCCTGCTCAGATCATCACTGCTGTCCAGGAAGGTACGTAGATCATCCTATAGATATCCTCGTTGAGATTTTGATCTGAGTTTCACAGGCTACAACTTGGGACACCAATTCGCTTCCTTCCTCTGTTACACGGTATGTTCGAACGTGTTCCGTCATCTCATTTTCCCTCCTAACCAACGTGTACGCAACAGGCATTTCTCACTGACGGGAACCATCTGACCAACTTGATGACCATTGGTGCGAACACGACTACACACGGACAACCCACCACCGGGATTAATACTCACGGTCACTTTGAGGGTAGGCTTATGCGGCTCTCCACGATAAACGATGTACTGATCAACAATAGGCGATGCTAGCATGAGTCGTGACGATGCTTATCTCGGCAACAACTTCAATTTCAACGAGACCTTGTTCGATGCGGTATGTACAAGTTACCGACTGTCTGCATATTCCTCATTCTCATTCTTTTGACAGTTCCAAGTTGCGGCAGATGCAGTCGGTGGAGGGCTGCTCACCTTCGAGGCGATAGTCCTGAACCGGCAAATCCGGATTAACGACTCTATCGCACGTAACCCCCAGTTTGCGTTCGAGACCCCGCGCTTCCTTGGTGCCATTGCTGAATCGGCATTCATATTCGCCATGTTCGTGAGCGGCCAGACGGTGGACAACAAGAAGCCACTTACAATCGATGCGGTTCGGCATTTCTTCGATTTCCACAGGCTCCCCCACGGATTCCATCGTCGTCAGGGACCGTTTGAATTCCCACTTATAGAGAACCTCACTTTCTCGATTGTCGACATGGCTGGTGCGAAGCCGGGCAGCAACAAAGGGGTGAACAACTACGTCGTGAATACACAGGACCTTGCCACTGTACGTGTCTCACTGTGACGCAACGGGTCTCGTTGTAACATGCTGATGTTTTTTTTTTTTTCAGTTCTGCTACGTTTACCAGAAGCAAGTCAACTTCACGGCTACGTTGTACCCCGACCCGACTCCTAAGCTCAGGGATGCGATCAAGCAAAACATGCTCACATACTACCAGGCACTTGGAGACCCGAAATGCAAGCAATACTTCCCATTCGGCAAGTGAAAAACATTCGATAAGGATATGAGGCAGAGACGGTGTTATAACTTGATTGTTCAACTTGGGGCTTGCAGACTGATTAGTAGTTGCCGCGAGGCGAATCGAACCGAATCGAAGTGGCAGTTTAGCCTGGTTCGACTTAGTTCGTGCGATCGAGGTGGCCTCTCTCCGCCTCTCGAAGCGAGCACGAAGTGGCCGGAAACACGGCCCGTCACTTCCAACCAATCAAATCACTCTATTGAAGACTAATGGGCTTACTACTACTCGTTATTGCTCTCATTCGCATATAATTGCCCGAGTTCATCGTAAGCTGTTGTCTCCATCAACTCATCAACTGCTCTTGAAGTAACTGGGCCCGAAATGGTATAATCCCTATCATCCGCAACTAGATCTGGGGTAAACTTGAGTCGCTCCTGCTTAAAACTGAACTTGAGGATTCGGAGTGCCTCGACACAGTCATAGACCTGGGTAGTGATGGCGGTGACCTGAAATGTAAGGTACACCCCATGATTCTGATCTGCTAGCCTGCTGAGAGTCAACATTGGACATAAGAATTGATGTGACCATTCAATGAAGAGGAGGACTTGAGACCCGAAGGCAGACCCACTTCAGTCACATCCGTTAGTTTGTTACTGCACTCTCTTTATATCAACCTATCAGTACAAAGTCCAAATGAAAATTACATTCGAGTTATCCGAGTCATCGTTCAATGGGAGAGTTGCAATCAGTGTACTACCGGGCGAGACAGCGAGCGGAAGATGATGTGGGATATTAAAGCCCACTTCCGTGAACGTCATAGGATCCCAAAAGTATGCACCCAATGATGATTCCCTAGGAGTGGCTGCAGTCAGGATGAATTTACCATCGTTAGAGAGCGTCTGAAAAGAGGGCATGTCCTTGCGTGCCATTGATTTCGCCGTAGCATCGACGACCAACAGGTATCGGTGGGATCCGACCAAGACTTGCTGTCTGTTCAGCCAATCAACAGTGATGAGGCGCTCGTCCTGCGCAACTTCCTTGTCGAATGAACCGAACGGGACTTCCAGGTACCGAGTCATCCAATCACCAGAGGAGACATCCCATATATGGAGAGTGGAAGGTATGGTGACACGACCGTCTGTTATTTTCGCTACCGTACCGACAGCGAGGTGGTCGCCCGCAGAAGAGAATCGCAAGGAATCAAGGTACAAACCGCGATCACAGCTGCAGACTGCAAGTTGTTCTCCATCCGGGATGCTCAATAGGATGATAGACCCTATACTGTCCCCGATAGCAGCCCTCGATGAATCCGGCGAGATGTCCAGCGCTGTGATATACGGAGCCTGCATTCTTCTGTAAACGACACATGAGCTCAGTCGGAATGCCAATTGAAGGGGTAACGAAGAGCACCTTCCGCTTGAAACCCGAAAGTCCTGTGAGCGCCTATACTCACGTATTTTGCTTCGGGTTGCTACATCCCATACGGTCACTTGGTAATCGTGCGCAGCAACAAACCATCTTCCATCTCTTGAAATAGCACAGGCATTCACGTCCGGCATTGGTATGAATGAACCCACTTCGTGACCATCTGATACTCGCAGTTGGATCGCTCCGTCAAGAGAAACTTGTATCATGTGTTGACCGTCTGGAAAGAACGCAAGAAACTTGGTAGCTTCCTTGGTATGAATTTCTTGCACAAGTTTTGAATGACCTTTATAAAGAATGTTCAACACCAATAACTATGGCACTCTCGGGATGTTCTGCTTACTCTTCATGCTAGACACTTCACCTGGCGTAGCCGTGGCCGGAATGCGATGGTAGATTGAGTGGCAGGTGAAGTAGTAAGCTGTCGAAGTTGGGGTTTTTGCGAATCCGGAACACGGAATTGGTAAGGACGAGCGTAATACGGCGGCGAGTGTGGTAGTGAAGACAAGAGTATACGCGTGCTGGTCGACGACGTTGGTGCGTAGATCGGATTAAATAGTGTCCGGATTCCCTTGAAACCAGTGATAGCAAACCAGTGACTTGTCAGCCCCATCATGCCAAACGCTCCAGGTACTTCGAGGTAGCCTTCACTCAGCGGGATTCGGTTCCTTCCGGGCTGTTCCAGAAAGTGCCGCGTCTTCTTCCTTCCCTCTGTACACTAGTGGGATTCACGATGGCTATGATTGTGCAATTATGAGCTTCAGAGTGGCTCTGAAGTGCTCTGAAATGGTCGTGCAAGCAGCCACACTTTTGAGTCTAAATTCAAACTAAGACAACTCCGATAGTGCTGGAGACCGCCGGCCGAGGGTGCCGAGTCATGTGACCCTAATCCTAGAGCAATTTTTGCGCAAGTCTACAGCAGAACATGTAGGACCTTAATATAAGTACAGCGGAACAAATGCATTCGGAACAACAAGGGATGTAAAATATAATACAATCTGAATGAACCCGGTGACCCACAGTGACCCACCCTGCCCATTTCCATGCCTCACATATCCGCCCGCCGCGAATTACTGGACAATCTGAGTCTTGTTGCTCTGCATGTAGCGCAGGCAAGAGACCGCAATGCCCAGCTTATGGAAAGTGACTTTGATGACTCCAATCTTGACGTGGACTCGGATAGTGACCAGGACGACATATTTGATCCTATCATCATCTCCCCTCCATCCCCCATCCTCCCTTTCATTTCTTTGGACTCTGGTGACTCGGACTCCGAAAGTGAATCTGACAGTCAGGACTCAGACCACATGGACAATCGAGATAGACCTTACTGGCATTTCCTTGGTGAAATTATGGCACTGATTGACGAGGTGGAGAGAGCACGGTTCTTGAACCGTTTGGACATGCCACTATTGCGGGCTCCACAGCTTCATCTTCTGGAACACTTTGCGGTGTTCCGGCCCCATCTTTTCCGCAAAAAATTGCGCATTGACCCAGCAGTATTCAACTGTATTGTTGACAAGATTCATGGACACAAAATATTCAATTCTGGACTGAACCACTTACAACTTCCTGTCTCTATCCAGCTTGCGATTTTTCTAAACCGTGCGGGTCACTATGGGAACGCGATCTCCCCAGAAGATGTATCACAATGGGCGGGTGTCAGTGTAGGCTTGGTGATCAACTGCACGCACCGTGTTATGGTTGCGCTCCTCAGCCATCACAACGAATACATCAAAATGCCTGCAGTTGATTCAAGTGATGCGGAACTGTCACAAGAGTTTGTAGAGGAAAGGACGTGTCCAGGTTGGCGGAATGGGATC
>JBBPNA010000575.1:0-16487 GCA_038090555.1 Boletus subcaerulescens | reverse complement strand
GAGGATGCAATGTGTACAACATGTGTTGCACAGCCGAGATAAGAGATAAGGTCATGTGACTGCTGACGTGATAGGGATCACGTGACTTGATAAGATAAGAGTTGCAAGGGTTATCTGTTAAGACTTAGCTATGTGGTAAGCGGTAAGAGGCAAAGACGAGAGAATAAAGGTTGCGAGTTATAGCGTCTGTTACATGCTGCACCTTCAGCCTCAGCAAGGTGGCGCGCCGGCCCTGCCCCGTCCCTGCTCACTCCACTCCCAGAAGACTGAATTTCAGAAGTCTCTCGTTTCTGGACCTTACTGGAAGATGAAGAACATGACTGGGGCGATAGACGCCCTGAAACTCCATTACCAGGAGCACAAGCAGGAGGTGGAAGTGGAGGCGGAGATGATGACCCTGACAATCCTGACAGCAATGATTCCTTCACTCCGGACTCCGAATGCCTCTTCGGATGTGAACCCAGAGAAGAGGAAGCCAATGATGTCCCCTTGGCTTTCGAGCCATTCAACCAACTGGCTAACACCATCCGTGATATGACTTGCCAAGCACTCCGTCGCAAGAGTACTACTAGCGACACAAGAACCAAAGTCCGAGAACCAGACACCTTCGATGGGTCAGACCCGAAGAAACTCCGTTCTTTTGTAGTGCAATGCGAAATCAACTTCCAAGCCAATGAGAAGGCTTTCCGAAAAGACCGGAGCAGAGTAACCTTTGCACAGTCATACCTCAAAGGGATGGCTCTCGACTACTTCGAGCCGGACTTGCTTGGAGATACCACTCCTTCTCGTCGTCCTCTCTGGATGATCAGACTGGCAATCCTTCCTATATGAACTACAGTCCAACTTCAGCCCTCATGACCCCGTTGCTGAAGCAGAAGCTCAACTCAAGCAACTGCACATGAAGGACACTCAGCGAATCTCAAAGTACATTGTTGAGTGGAACCGTCTCGTAAACCAAGTCCGAGAATGGGGACCCAGTGCTCTCCGCCGGAGTTTCTACATTATCAAGGACGAAATCGCTTCTCACGGCAAACCTGATAACATTCACGACCTTCATGCCCTCTCTCAGCAAATTGATCAGTGGTACTGGGAGCGCAAGGAAGAAATTTTGCGCGCTCCGAAAGCCCCTGTTTCGACCTCTTCCAATCATCACAGCTCAAGCAAGTCGTCGAGCTCCACTCCGATTAACTCCTCCACACCCAAGGACGATAAATCCAAAGGTTCCTCTCCATCTTCCAACTCCAGTTCTTCCAGGGGAGGAAACAACAAGAAGGGTAACAGCAACCCTCCCGAATCTGACACAATTGCCACGAAATTAGGCAAAGACGGAAAACTCCTTCTGGAGGAACGTCAACGCCAGATGAATCTCAATCTGTGTCTCTTCTGTGGCGAGAGTGGACACTCCACCAAGGACTGTCCGAAGTCCACCTCCAGAGCGACGAAAGCTCGTGCAGCTACCACAACTACGGAAGCTCTGTGTCAGAGACCATATTTCTCCTTGTCAAACTCTGGTGGAGATCCGGAGTTCGACAAGGGTGAGGTTGATGGAACAAAGTCCATTCAGAGATGATAGATAGGGGCTCCGACATTTGTCACTGACTAGCAGCGACATCTGGAGATGTTGGAGGACGGAGAGACCAAGGAGCAGAGGGGGTGAGGACATCGGCACAGGACTTATGTGTCGCGCCCTTGCCAGACTCACAGGTCCTTGTATTTTAAAGGGTCAGAGATTAAGGAGGAGATGAGGAGATCATAGGGAAGGAGCGAGATTGGAAGTAATAGGACTTTAGTTGATTTTTGTACTGAAGGTATGACAGAGAAGTACAGGAGTATATATATGGTAGAGACCCAGAGGAAGTCTGGGTCCGAAACTACTGTGCGAAGGCAATGTACATAGGAATGACTGACGGAGGTGGAACATAGCTGGAACAGGCTGTATGGACTGGTACAGGGAATGCAGACTAAGACTGAAGGAGATTAATAAAGGTATGGGTCCGGAGATGTAACTCCGTGGATGTCCAATGGATCTGTACATGTCCGAGGTTTCAGGATAGGGGCTAAACTCCGGAGTTGAACTCCTAAGGGAACTCCAGGTGGAGATGAACTCCTAAGGAAGGAGATGAACTCCTAAGGAAGTTCTTTGGAGGTGTGAGGAGTTTAGTGGAGTTGGCTGGAGGTGTATGGAGATGTACAGAGGTGACCAAATAGGGGTTGGAATGGGATATGACACTCCAGCATCAACCTCCGCTTCTATGGAGGCAAAAAATTAGAGCGCGACTCTTGCATGTCCACACAGGCTGGGAGTCACATTGATCTGAACTGTGCTATCATGGAATTACATCTCAACACGTCCGCTCTTTCCGATCCGAACTCTCTACGTCCTTTTGTCTCACTCCCTGTAACAGACACTACTATCCACCAGATTATTTCCCTATTTTTCCTCCTTTTTCCTATAGCTAGAACACCAGATAACCGCAATTAACCCCTATAACCCGGACACTACACTTTCACTAGTAACTGATTCCTAATCAGTTATACTGGTCACACAATAGTCACACCCTAGACATTGTCTAGCATCTTATCCTAGACATCACTACATGTCACACTGTGACATCACTCAGTCACCTAATCTAGTCACACACATATGTGCTACACTTTAGATCCTAGTTCACTACTCATTCTGTGCTGCGCTGTGGCACAGTAAGGCACAAGCAGAGCCACAGAGCATTGTCTTTGGGTGAGCATAGGTAAGCGGCGCACATTTCTTTTCTCTCTCACGCCACTACCTCTGCGCTCCCCTTTCTCTTTTTTCTTGCCTCCTCCCTTTCGTTTGTTGTCACACCAGTCACCTTACGTCCAACTCATAATACATTACTTTATTCTCCATAAGTTTTTCCTTTTCCTTTTCTTGGTTTTCCCCTGCCACACCTCTGTCTGCGCAATGGCAAACCCGCACCATGAGCCAATCCCTGACTTCCGATCCACAGCTTTCCGCCCGGGCAGGGAAGCAATCATAGCAATTGACCAGACTAATGAAGATGGGGCTGTAACCTGCATGCTCGACGAATGGACCGCGGAGCATAACTGCAACATTGCTGTTTGGGACCAACAACAGGAGGATGCACAGCGTGTGGCTGAGCTCGCCGACAATGAATGCCGTGACAGAGAAGAAGAAGAACGTAGGTTAGCTGAAGAAGAGGCTGAGAAGGAATGCCAGGACGTGGAAAAGAAGAAGCCAAAGATGGCAGATTTCACCGCTGGCCTCCCCTTTCCCAACATCCTCATCAAGAGGCCTTCGCAATACGCGCTCAACAAGCTGACATCATTCGACTTCGTCAAACTCTGGTACTTTTCACCAGAAGGGTGCAATGATGCAGCAAAGTACCTCAAATCCTCCATGGAACACGCCTTCAGAATCTCCAGCACCAATGATTTCCTCCCCCTCCGGCCGGTAGCCTTGGTCAAAGCAGCGCAGAACGTGCACGCGGACTACCAGTTGACCTTCTCGGAGTTCCTCCAAGCCCGAATCTCTTTCCTCGAGCATATCAAGCAGGCCTTCTGGCCGGAGAAGCACATCAAAGCCCTCGCCATGTTCTTTTGGAACCTCGAAAGCCACCCTCACTGCATCACCACCCATGGTGATCTGATCGTCCTGCACTACGCCGCCCACGTCCATTGCCAATGGCATGACGATCTCAAAAGGAACAGCGGCACATGCGACATCTCGATCATCAGTGACACCCTGATGCACAACATTGCATGGGAGATCAATGATGCAATGAGCAGACGAGCATCCATCAGGTCAGTTTTTCCTCTCCCCCCTGGCATATACAAGTAACCTGACAGATCTTCCTTTTACCCTACCTTCAAACTCCTTGTTTTGCCTCACCGCATCCCTCACTCGCACATCACCGGTGATGCCCATTCCACCACTCTATTCCCGGTGATGCCCATCCCACCAATGTTTTTCCTCCCTGGTGACGCCCATCCCACCAACAGAGCTGAACCCACTGCAGGGCCTATGACTGTTTCCCCCCCACACTCGAGACACTCTCGTTTCCAAATGCTGTACCACCAAGAGACCCAACCTGAGTGCCGGAGAAACTCCAGATCACATTCCCCTTGAGGTCGGTTTCTGAATCGTCCCCCCACACAATCACTCCCCGCGCAGGGGTCAAACACACCAGCTACAACCGGCAAAACCCACAACAGTGACCACAGAAAAGGGAAACTGGTATGTGCCATATGCCTTGGCCGCAACCCGCACTGTGTCCACAAGTGCAACAGCACCCAACTATGGGACGGTTCACCAGCACACGTCAGACGTACAACCCAAGGCTGCCTCGTCGACGAGGACGGTGAAGTTATATGCACTGACTGGCAAAAGCCAAACGGATGTACCCTCACCCACAGGGCAGCCAAACACGTATGCTCCAATTGCAGGAAGGGCCATGGCGCCCAAGACTGCCCTCGAGCTCAGAGACGCGCACATGCCGGTAACTCCCTATAAACCCAACACCTGGTCCAAGGCCCTAGTAACATACCACCTAATAGACCATTACCCGGACATCCATAATGGGCTGCGCCTCGGTTTCTCCGCTGGGCTACCTCCACTCTCCTGTACATACTCACCACCTAATAGCCAAACAATAATGGACCACCAACATATATTCGATGAAATACTGTCCAAAGAATTCAAAAAAGGTAGATACATGGGCCCTTTCAGAGGCGCTGAAATCCAGAACACCCTTGGTAATTTCCAGACCTCCCCCCTCTCCTTAATCCCGAAACCGGGCAAGCCGGGTAAATTCCGCCTCATCCAAAATCTATCCTTTCCGCACAACCCTTCACATAGTAGCCCCCCCTCTATAAATTCCCACATAGACTCTAATGACTTCCTGACCTCCTATAGCACTTTCTCCATTGTCTGCAGGCTCCTCGCATCACTCCCGTGTGGCTCGCAAGCTGCAGTAAGGGACGTGGCCGAGGCATACCGTACCATCCCACTGCACCCCTCGCAGTGGCACGCCTTTGTAGTTCAGCTATCCAAGGACAGTTTTGCTATTGACACCTCCCTATGTTTCGGTTTCACTGCCTCAGGGGGAATATATGGTAACATCGGCCAAGCTGGCACTGACATAATGTGCGCAGCTGGTCTTGGACCAATCCTGAGGTGGGTAGATGACCATTTATTCATCCGTCTGCCCACCAACTCCCTATGTGATTACAACAACAAACGAGCAACCACCGCATCGCACATAAGATCTCAATCAAACCCTATCACTAAAGGGGGTAGAGTGTGGTTTGCGGGACATGTGGCTTATGACGGCACTACCGAAGAGCATGACGATGACCACTCGTGCCCACCGAAGGATTTCTCAACCCTAGTTCCCAGACCCAAAATGGACCGCCACTTCACGTACAACCTCAGCGACGTGGACAAAATCTCAAATTTCCTTGGAATCCCCTGGGAAGCCTCAAAGGACATCCCTTTTTCCACCTGGCCCACCTTCATTGGTTTCATCTGGGACCTCAACAAACAGATGGTCAAGCTAGCCAAGGCCAAACATGAGAAATACATAAGGGCTATAGATGACTGGACTCTGAACCGCATGCATGCCCTCAAGGACGTACAAAAGCTACATGGCAAACTCGTGCATGCAGCCCTAATCTTCCCAGAAGGGCGCCCATTCCTAACCAACCTCAAGGCCATGCTTGGTGTATTCGGCAATCAACCATTCAAACTCAGAACCCCACCATGAGGCACCCCTGACAACCTTAAATGGTGGCACCAGAGACTTGCTGACTCATCTAGCCCACCACGCATCCCAAGCCCCCAACCCATATCCAATCTCCAGGCTTTCTTAGACGCCAGCTCCTCTATCGGTATTGGGGTCTCCTACAATGGCCGCTGGCGAGCATGGTATCTCCGCCCAGATTGGAACACTAATGGGCAAGATATTGGCTGGGCCGAAGCAGTCGGACTCGAATTTCTCATCCGTGCAGTCCTACACACCGGCAGCCCCCCCAGCTTTCATTTCCAGGTTCACGGAGACAACCAAGGAGTCGTCGAAGGATGGCACAGAGGCCGCAGCCATAACCATCCCACAAATGACTCATTCAAATGCATTCACGCCATCCTGGGTGAACACAGATACACGCTATACACCAGATACCTCCGGAGTGCAGCCAACCCAGCCAACCCTCTTTCACGCAGATTACATCCCCCCTTTCGTCTACTCCTCCCACACATCCCGATTCCCCCTGCCCTCAGAGACCTCATCCTTGACTTCAACGACCCAGCAGTCCCACCTGGCACGTTCAAGCTCAACCCCGAAAGCACAGTGCCCAATCCGCCTGATTCCCAACCCCACTGCTAGCCACACAAACACATTGGCTATTGCCATCCCCCAGGCCCCCCAAACAGTCCCAACCACCAACCCCAGACCCCCATGTTGAGCTAGGGATCGTTTAGCGCTATGGCTGCCCCCCCACCCCCCGATCCTACCTCCTCCATTCACCCAAGAGGACAATGACAACATTTTCCAAACCATCCTGCGTACCTGGTCCAGCTCCACCCAGGAATCATACAGCTCTGGCCTCCTTGCGTTCCATGCCTTCTGCGACACAAAAGGGATCCCGGAGACCCAGCATGCCCCTGCTAACCCACCCCTCATCTCTGTTTTCATCACCGCAATGGCCGGGCTATACACCAACAGCACCATCAGCAACTACGTCAGTGGCGTGCGCGCATGGCACATCCTCCATGGAGTAGAGTGGTCACTACACAAAAACGAAACAGACGCACTGCTGAAAGCTGCCAGAGCCCTCTCCCCCCCCTCGTCCAAATGCACTCCACGGGAGCTGTACACCATCGGTGTGATCGAATCCATCCACAACCACCTTGACCTTAACACCCCCCTCCATGCAGCTGTTTTCGCCTGCCTCACAACGACTTTCTTTGCCACAGCCAGAACGGGTGAATTCACCGTCCCCAACCTCAACATGTTCAACCCCCTAACGCACATCACCCCCCAGCATGTTAGTGTCCAGCACAACCGCCAGGGCCTCGAGGTGGCAAACTTCCGCCTCCTCTGGACCAAATCCACCCCGCAGGGTGAGGACGTCTACTGGGCCAAACAAAACAGCCTCGCCGACCCACACAGCGCTCTGGAACACCACCAGAGAATAAACGACCCACCCCCAAACGCCCACCTATCCGCATACTGCATCACAAATGGTCCACACCACCCCCTCACCAAGCCCAAATTCCTGAAAACCCTGGAGGCAGCACTCAAACAGGCCAACACCCCAGCACTGAACAGGCACAGTATCTGCATCGGCTCCACCCTTGAATACCTACTCCGCAACGTCCCTTTCGACATGGTAAAGGTGAAGGGGCGCTGGGTGAGCGACGCTTTCCTTGTCTACCTCTGGTGCCATGCGCAGGTACTAGCACTGTACTTGCAGGCCACCCCAGCGCTGCACAATGACTTCCTTCGGACCATGCTCCCTCCAGTCCGTGGCTAGCAACCACCACCATAAGCAGTCGCACTCTCCTCCTTTCCCTTGGATATGCGGTGTCTCGCTGCATGCATTGTCCCTGCTCCTACCACCTGGGATCGCAGCTCATGCCTTTTGCCTGACAGGTTCCTGCTTCCGTCAGGGGCTGGCAAGCGCTATGCGCTTCCACCCGACTCCCATCTCTCGTATCCTACATTGATAGTCTCACACATTCTTGATTGCATGTATATACATACACCCACAATCCATCCCCTCTTTCCTCCCAGAGCCACACCCTTGCAATCTCCCAAAAAGTGCTGCTCTGTGGTGCAGTAAGGCACAAGCAGAGCTACAGAGCATTGTCTTTGGGCAAGCATAGGTAAGCGGCGCACATTTCTTTTCTCTCTCGCGCTGCTACCTCTGCACTCCCCTTTCTCTTTTTTCTCGCCTCCTCCCTTTCGTTCGTCATCACACCCACCCACCACTCCCTGTCCTCGAACTGTCCGTTCTTGGGCCTCGCAGTCCACCCACTTCCCTGCCAGGGGCCCCTGGCGCGACAAGTGGCCACCTCACGTGCATCAGTGTCCCTGCAAGGCAGACCTACCCACCCTCGCAGCTCACGCCTTTTGCCTGACAGGTTCCCGCTTCCATCAGGGGCCGGCAAGTGCTATGCGCTTCCACCCGACTCCCATCTCTCGTATCCTACGTTGATAGTCTCACACATTCTTGATTGCATGTATATACATACACCCGCAATCCATCCCCTCTTTCCTCCCAGAGCCGCGCCCTCGCGATCTCCCAAAGACTCTACACTCTCTAGATCCCACTTTCCCACAAAGCCCACTATTATCCCACGCTTTTCATATCTAGGCTATGCACTCCGGACTTTCTCCATATGTGACTCACACATACTCATGCTCGCCTCATGCCCCTATCCAGTGCATTATGGCGCACAGCTCTCTCTATTCACCAATAGCTATTCCACCTCTTGCATTGCCTTATACCTCATGTTACGCTTGGCCTGGGTAGGGACAAGCGTAGCCCTTGGATAGTATGAGGGGACAAGGTTTCAGAGTAAGCGTGTCTTTATGGCAACACGAAGTCCTTAGAGTAAGGAGGACGTTGCTAGTCTAGTGCTAGACAACGGTTCAAGGGTTCAAGGATTCGAGGGGCGAGGAGCTAGTTCTTGTGCTAGCGGTGAGACTTAGACTTGGACGAGGAAGCTTTGTAGAAAGTGAATTCCACGAAGTAGCGAGGTTTTACAGGGATGATCAAGGGAGATCTAAGCTAAGGTATAACCGAGCTACAAGTCGGTCTTAAATACAAGACAAGAAGTTCAGGGCTGGTAGGCATAAGGGTAGGCATAGAACAAGGAAGAATGTGGTGGAAGGGAGTCGCTGACAAAGCAAGTGATAAGGATTACGTGGAAGGAAAGAGTCAGCGACGAGAAACTAAAAGAAAGTCCAAAGGCGAGACTCGAACGTGCGAGTTAGCGTAGTAGTACAAGCGACAAGTAAAGAGAAAAAGGTAAGTTGTAACAATACCCCCCAACTAAGCGTCGAGACACCATTGAAGACATCTACCAGAGGCTAGAGTAGGAGGGCCTGGGGGAACCAGTGATGTTCGCATAGCCTTCCTCGTTGATGGGATCATCGAGGAGGGGGGAAGGGGAGCGATGGCGGGGAGCGGGAACGGGAACCGGGCGAGTACCAGAGGAGCGCGAGGAGGAGGAGCGGCGGGATGAGTCCGACGAACAGGAGGGTCGGCGAGTACGCCAGCCACCGCGAGAAGCGGGGTGGAAAGAGTTCCGTCCAGCAGCGGGGGGATGAGAGATGGCGTTCGAGGTGCTAGAACGAATGGGACCTGCGGATATGCAATCTAGGAGGGCAGGGCGACGAGTATAGAATGGGCATTCCCCTTGGGTATGTCCGGGAGCCCACTGGAGACAGCCAATAACCGGGCATTGGTACACTGGGCAGTTACGCCGCATGTGGCCAAGGCGGTGGCATTGGAAGCAGGCATTGGAGTAACAGGGATCGGTAGGGGGAAGGGGTCGCCGTGTGAAGGCTCCTTGGAAAGGAGTGGTCCTGTTAACAAAAGCGTGCTCTGCCCGATCTAGGGCAGAGATCTCGTCGGATGTGAGGGGGGACGAAGAGGCCGAGGGGGTGGCTGCTGGTTCGGGAGGAGTGGCGTAGTTGGAGGTGGAGGAGGACCGCTGGGATTCAAAGGGGATGGTTCGTGCGGAGGCGATCTGGGCAGCTGCAAGCTCGCAGCAGTAGCGGTCTACGTCTTGTATGAATTCTCCGAATTCCATTTGGTACATGGCCTGGTATAGGTTCTTAAGGATGCCCGCTTGGGCAGAGGTGACCCATCGTCGGTCCATGGGGTCTGTAGGGAATGCGGTAAACTCATTGGTTACAAGGGATAGTCGTTGCGTTTGGAGGAAAGCCCTATACAGGGCAAGGTACGCTGAGTCAATGTCCATGTGCGCATCGAGGGGGGCAGCGAGTCTGGAGTCCAAGAGGTAACGTCCCAGGGTGTGAATGTATTGGGGCGAGGGGCCACCAGGACGTATGTTGTTGGCAAAGAGGGGAAGATCAACAGCGACAACGGGTGTGGGTGTAATGACTGGGGAGGATACCGCAGAGATGGATGGTGGGACGATGGGGCGAGATGGGATGGGAGCGGGCATAGTGATGGGTTCCGGAATAGTGGTGATTCCAGGGAAGCGGGTGGAGGGGTTCCAGGTAACAGTGGGTCCCCAACCGGGTTCAGCGATGGTAGAAGAGGGGGAGCTAGGAGGGGAGGGAGAGGAACTCATAGTAGTGGTAATGGTAAGCGAAGTTTCAGAGGAAAGCGAAGATCGTTCGAAGGACATATTGTTCTGAGAGAAGAAGATTGTAGGGCTACAAAGAGGAAAAAGCGGAGGGATGGAGTTTCTTATATTCCTTCAGTGCGGACTTGGCATTTTTCAGGTTCCGTTCTGGGATCCATGAGTCTTCTTTGGCGGAGTATCCTTTCCATCGGATCAAGAACATGCAGCACGAAGGAGGGCCACGATGGCGTAGAATCTTCTCAATTTCGTATTCTTCTTCTCCTTGGATAAGTTCCGGTGGTGGAGAAGGGAAGTTTGGGCCGTGTACGCTATTTTCGCGATAGGGCGATAACAGAGAAGCGTGGAATACTGGGTGGATCTTCCAAGTCTTGGGAAGGCGGAGTTGGTACGTGAGCGGAGATAGGGCCTTGACGATGGTGAAGGGTCCTTCTCTTTTAGGATCAAACTTTGGAGTGGCGGAGTGGCGTTTCAGGTTCTTGGCTTCCAACCACACCTTATCTCCTTTGGCAAATGGGACAAAGCCATGGTTTCCTCGAGCTTTCATGACTTGGCGGGCTAGTTCATGAGCGGCCAAGGCCTCATCTCGGGCTGCGGTAAGAGCCTTGACATGGGTTTCGACGGCTGGGAGAGGTGATTCAGGAAGGAGAGAAGGTAGGGCACGGGGTTCGTAGCCCATCATGAGAAAGAAGGGGGATTTGCCGGTGACGGAGTGGGGACGGTGATTGTGCGCGAATTCGGCGTGTACGATGTGATCGGTCCAGGACGTCGGGTTGTTTCCGCAGTAGATCCGGAGATAGGTCTCCACTTCTTGATTAACTCTTTCGGTTTCCCCATCTGTCTGTGGGTGATAGGCAGTGGAGAGAGCGAGGTCGTAGTTCAGGAGTTTTCCGAGTTCTTTTGCGAAGGCCGAGGCAAATTGGGGTCCGCGATCGGAGATGATCTTGTCGTAAAGGCCAAAGCGGCGATAGACCTTGTGAAAGAATAGGGTGGCAATTCCCTGGGTGGTGACGGACTTCTTAGTGGGACAAAGGATTACTCCTTTGGTAAGTCCGTGATCTACAATTACGAGGAGTGAGTCGAAATCGTTTGACAAGGGGAGGTCCGTGATAAGGTCACAGGAAATCTGTTGGAAGGGGCGGGAAGCAGAGGAAGAGATCGGAGACGTGGAGGGAACCGTGGGATGAGTGTTGGTCTTGGCTGTTGACACAAGGAGCATCCTTCTACGTACTTCCTGATGAATTGGGCAAGTCCGGGCCACCAAAAATCCGCGGAGACAAGTTGTCTAGTCTTAAGATAGCTGGGATGACCGGCGGACTCGTGATCGTGGCATCTTGAAACAATGGAACGGCGGAGGGATTCGTCTGGTGGTACGTAAGTGCATCCCTGATAGGTAAGAACGCCTTCGGAGAAGGTCCAGTCCGAGAGGCGAGAGCGGAAAGCTGGGGGAATAGTTCCGTCTAGGGCTTGCAATGCGTTCAGAACGAGGGGATCATCCTTGGAGGAGGATGAGACCTTCCGATGCAAAGCAGAGTCTATTACGCGAACAAAGAGGGAGTCAGGGAGTAGGACCGTTCCGGTGTTATCCAGTTCGTCGGGGACAAGGTCAGGGCGGCGAGAGAGGGCATCTGGACCAGCTAGGAGTTTTCCAGGAACGTGAACCATTTTGAGATCAAAATCAGCGAGATCTAGGAGCCATCTCGCTTGGCGACGGTTAAGGTTCTGGGCTTGTCGGAAGTACGTGAGGTTTTTGTGGTCGGTGAAGACCTGGACGGGGAAAGGAGATCCGTGGAGATAGTGTCTCCACGTTTTCAAGGCACGGATGATTGCAAGGAGTTCCCTGTCGTAAATATCGTAATTTTGTTCGGCAGGGGAGAACGATGTGGAAAGGTAGGAGCAGGGGTGCCAGTCACCATTTGAGTCGGTTTGGAGGAGGATGGCACCGGAAGCTTATTTCGAGGTGTCAGTTGCAATGGCGAAAGGGGCAGAGGGGTCAGGGAGGTGAAGGATGGGTTTGGATAGGAATAGATCTTTCAAGGCGTCGAAGGATTTCTGACAAGCGGGGGTCCATTGCCATCCTGCGTTCTTCTTAGTCATATCAATGAGGGGACGGGCAACCGTGGAGTAGTCGGGGATGAACCGGCGATAGAAGTTGGCGAAGCCTAGGAATGAGCGGACTTCCTTGACCTTGGTGGGAGTTGGCCACTTGGCGATACCCTCGAGTTTCACAGGGTCCATGGCGAGTTGGCCGGGTTTCACAACCATTCCGAGGTATTCTACCTCCTTGGCAGCGAAGGTACATTTCTCCAGTTTAAGGTGGAGGTCGAGTTCCTTCATTCTCTGGAGGACGCGTTTGGTTCGCTCGGTATGAGTTTCTTCGTCGGGGGAAAAGATGAGGAGGTCGTCCATGTAGATGACTAACCATCCTTCTGCGATCATGTCCCTGAAGGAGTCGTTCATGAAACGCTGGAATGTGGCGGGGGAGTTATTCAAACCGAAGAACATGACCATGGGTTTGAAGAGCCCCTTGTGGGTAATGAAGGCGGCTTTCCATTGATGACCATCTTTGATCCGAACGTTGTTGTAACCCCATCGTACATCGAACTTGGTAAAGAGCTTGGCTCCTTTGAGCTGAAGAACTAGTCCCCAAAGAATATCATAAATATCTTCACGTCTTCGCAAAGAAAGAATCTGAGCGAATGCCGATCAGAAAACATTGGGATCATGCTATTGATCTAAAAGAAACTTTCGTGCCAAAGAAAGGACGATTAATACCTCTATCTCCGATAGAACAACAAGAAGTTAGTGACTTCATAGATGATCAACTCCGCAAGGGCTACATTAGACCCTCCAAGTCACCTCAAACTTCTCCTGTCTTCTTTGTTCCAAAGAAGGATGGAAAGAAACGTATGGTTCAAGATTACCGATATCTTAATGAACATACGATTAACAATAACTATCCATTACCACTCATCCCCCAGCTTGTCGACAAGCTTAAAGGAGCGAAATTATTCACAAAAATGGATCTCTGCTGGGGATATAATAATGTACGCATTAAAGAAGGAGACGAATGGAAAGCAGCCTTCGTTTGCCATCGAGGAGCCTTTGAACCACTAGTAATGTTCTTCGGCCTATGCAACTCTCCGGCTACTTTTCAGACGATGATGAACGACATATTCTCGGACATGGATAATGTCTGTGTCGTTTATATTGATGATCTAATGATCTTCACAAAAACAGATAATCAAAAGGAACACAATCGGATTGTACTTGAAGTACTACACCGACTAGAAGAAAATGATCTCTTTGTTAAACCAGAGAAATGTTCCTTTCACATTAAAGAAGTTGAATTCCTTGGGATGACTATAACCCCTGATGGAATCCGTATGGATGAAGACAAAGTAAAAGCAGTTCTTGATTGGCCTACACCAACAACTGTCCGACAATTTCGCAGTTTTCTTGGTCTAGCTAACTTTTATCGACGATTCATTGAAGACTACACACAAGTTGCTCGTCCTCTCAATGACTTAACCAAGAAAGATACTCCATTCAAATGGACTGACTCACAACAAACCGCATTTGACATGCTAAAAAAGAAATTCACTACTGCACCCATTCTCGCATTTCCGGACAATGATAAAACATTCCGACTAGAATCCGATGCCTCAGACTTTGCCACAGGAGCTGTGCTCTCAATAGAAATTGATGGCAAATGGCATCCAGTCGCTTATTCGTCCCATTCTATGTCACCGGAAGAACGCAACTATCCTATTGCAGATAAAGAAATGCTAAGTGTTATCAGAGCTTTAGAACTCTGGCGCCATTACCTAGAAGGAGCTCAATTCGAGTTTGAAATATGGAATGACCATGAAAATCTTAAATGGTTCATGGTTAGACAAGACCTAAATCGTTGCCAAGCCCGATGGGCTCAATATCTATCACGGTTTCACTTTAAATGGTTACACAAACCAGGAACCTCCATGGGAAAAGCAGATGCTCTCTCTCGACGAGAAGATCATACTGAAGGGAAAGAAGATGATAATAAAGGAATATTGGTCATACCCCCAGAACAGATCTGCACTGCTATGCGCCTAATAACTGATGCTGACACCATTCGAGATCGGATCAGAAACGCTACCTTTAGATTGAAAGAAACTGACATCACAAAGTTACACAAGGAAAATCAAGTCTGTATGGAGCAAGAAGATTTGCTAGCAGACGAAAATAACAAGATCTTCGTGCCAGATGTCAATGATCTTCATATGGAAATACTACGCCTACACCATGATACTCCACTCGCAGGACACCCTGGAGCTGAAAAGACATTGGAATTGATTCAACGAAGTTACACTTGGCCTGGCCTGAGCACATTAGTCAAAGACTATGTCTCACGATGTGATCGTTGTGCCAGATTCAAAGGACAAAACATTGCACCCGCAGGAAAGCTACAACCCTTGCCCATACCAGACAGACCGTGGCAAGATCTCTCAGTGGATTTCACCACCGATCTTCCCCTTTGCAATGGATTCGACTCAATCCTAGTGGTTGTTGATCGATTCTCTAAAGAGGTCGAATTCATCCCTTGCAATAAAGCTATATCAGCTTTGGAAACCGCTAAGCTATATATGACCCATGTCTGGAAACAACATGGATTACCGAAAACAATCATATCTGATCGCGGTCCACAATTTGCTTCACAGGTGATGCAAGACTTGTGTAAACGATTAGGAATACAGCCTAAACTGTCTACCGCATTCCACCCTCAGACGGATGGACAGACAGAACGAATGAACAGAGATTTACAGCAATACCTTCGTCTCTTTACTTCTGAAAAGCAGGACGAATGGGTTAATTGGCTACCACTCGCACAGTTCTCTTACAACTCGAAGCGACAAGCTTCCACACAGAAAACCCCTTTCTCTGTCACCCGCACATATGAACCCCACATTGGCTTTGAGCAACATATTACTAAAGCACCTGCTGCTGAGCAGTTTATAACAGACATTGCTCAAACCATTGATCAAACAAAAGCTAATCTTGCTGCTGCACAAAATCGAATGAAAGCACAATCCGATAAACATAGATCCACTGTGCCCAGCTACTCCATATCCGATAAAGTTTGGTTATCAACCGAACATTTAAAATTGACACGTGCTTCAAAGAAGCTCTCCGAGAAGTGGCTTGGACCCTATGAGATCATAGATCTGATCGGGCCTAATGCAGTAAAGCTTCGCTTACCGCTCACCATGAGAATTCACCCGGTTGTGAATATCTCTCGTGTAAAGCCTTATAAGGAACGTCTTGATGGTCAACCCACTTTCCGTCCCGGACCGGTAGAGGTCACGGAGGAACGCGATGTTGAATTTGAAGTCGACTATATTGCCGACTCTAGATGGAAGGGTCGACGCTTAGAATTCCTTGTCCATTGGCAAGGATATACAGAAGAAGATCGCACATGGGAACCTGAATCTAATCTGTCTAATGCCAAGACAGCTATTGACGAATTCCATAATGCACATCCTAATGCGCCTCGACGGCTCCGGATGACATCATTTGAATTCTTTAATTTATTCAAGCATTGTGGCAAGCCCATACCTGAAGTACCAGAAAATCGTCTTCCTTTCGATCGACTTGATGTTGATTGAACCCCTGGGGTGTGTCAGGGTTAACAACGCGCTTATATCCTTACTTCCGGTTGAGCCTTGCTCCCACAATGTTCTCATTTGCAACCTCCCTTGCTCTCTTCTATTGCGCCCTCACCTATGCAAACCCACGTCGTCTCAAATGGGTTATTAATATGCCCGGCTTGTTACCTCGCCGCCCCACATGCTTCAGTGACCCCGCGGAAATCCGCGCTTATTATGAAGAAAATCCTGACGTCATTCATTATCTGGATGACTTTATTGATAATTCCGGTGATCCAACCAGCAATTGGGCTGGTGCACCTGGCCCTTCTTGGGATTATGGTTTCCCTGACCACTGGAATATGGTCTATGAAAATAACAGTGAGGTGTTTACTATGCACAACACTCACTCTCTCTGGGGATCGGACGAAGGAACTGTTCCTGGCCTGGACACGCCCCCTGAATCGGATCAGGGTGATGCTTGGGGTGATGCAGATTATGCACGGGACTTCTCCGAGGACTTTGAT
>JBBPNA010000574.1:0-16556 GCA_038090555.1 Boletus subcaerulescens | reverse complement strand
CGCTTGACCAATGGCAAGGAAGCGTTTCCCGGCGCTCGCGGGATTTGATGAACTAGGCCGTCTGGCACGAATGAGAGCGCTCAAGGTGGGGGTGTACGACGAGATATATAGATCACTGAGATTCCGTGCAGCCTTCCTATACGGACCAGCGGCATGCAAGGGCAGGACAGAGAACTCAGCAGTCGGGCACCACCAGATACGTGAGTGAAGTGGAAGTGTCGTCAAGAGAAAATCCACGACGGGCGAAACAACCTGATCCCAGAGATTGCGCAAGAGGGACCCGAGCTCCCTTGTCACATCCACCTTCTTTGCACGCTCAGTCGAAGCATGGAGTTCCACTGAGAGGTTGCGAACACTCTCTTGTGTGATGTGTAATGGAATGTGGACGGGATCTCGATCGAGTAAGACGACGAGCGCATCACAGCTATACTGGCTTGCATTCACGATGATAACAGGTCCCCCACTGGTGGCGTGGCGAATATCTGAGAAGAGCGAGGGAAGAAGGAAACGGGAGAGGCCAGGTAGCTCGCGAACATTGATGATAATTCTCTGCATCTCAAGGTTGAGATGACACAGCCGTCCATGCTGATCTACACCAGGTGAATTGAGGCCAATGCGAATAAGGGAGGCCACATGCATGAACTCGTCTGCCAACAGCCTTCCTGCTGGACCAGATGCCATGACATCGTCAAGCGGGAAACGGAGGCGACTGAGTTGGCTCCAAAAGACGCTGCGGCCTTGTTCGAGAAGCTCGACAGCACGTACATGAGCATCTCTACGAAGACATGTCCACTGCGAGCGAAGCTGAACGCTCTTTGAGAATGATAAGATGCTGGGGTAAGAGTGGCAGGGCAGCAAGACAATGTATGAGTAATCGCAGTGATGTTTCATATGCAAGGAGTGTTGAGGGGTGTTGGAACTCTTCGGCCACCCGGATCCATGCTCGAGCGGCAGAGATATCCGTTGAAGACACCAATTGAGGTGTATCAACTAATTGAGCATAGAGAGTGAATAGGGATTTCTTATCGTCTGCTTGTCTCAGCTGCCTGAACCGAGAATATAGGGCGCTTGCAAGGTTCTTCAACGACCTGGACCGATTTATATGACCTGGAAGGGGAAGGTCGACTGCGTCTCGGCCGAGGTCAATGGCCTCATCAAGGTCCACCATTGCCCCGAGCTGGTTGTAGCGAGTCAAGAGACACACTGCAAGGTTGTTCAAACACATGGAGCGATCAGGGTGTCCTCGCGGGCGAAGTTCGAGTGCTTCTCGGCCAAGGACAATGGCCTCATCGAGGTCTGACATTGCCCCGAGCTGGTCGTAGCGAGTCAAGAGATACACTCCACGGTTGTTCAAAGACGTGGAGCGATCAGGGTGTCCTAGCGGGCGAAGCTCGAGTGCTTCTCGATCGAGAAGAATAGCATCATCGAGGTCCACCATCGCCCCGAGCTGGTTATAGCGAGTCGAGAGACGAACTGCAAGGCTGTTCAAATAGGAAGAGCGACCAGGGTGTCCTTGCGGGCAAACCTCGAGTGCTTCTCGGCCAAGGACAATGGCCTCATCGAGGTCTGCCATCGCCCCGAGCTGGTCGTAGCGAGTCGAGAGATACACCCCAAGGTTATCCAAAGACATGGAGCGATCAGGGTGTCCTTGCAGGCGAAGCTCAAGTGCTTCTCGGCCGAGGACAATGGCCTCATCGAGGTCCGCCATCGCCCCGAGCTGGTTGTAACGAGTCGAGAGATGAGCTGCAAGGTTGTTCAAAGACATGGAGCGATTAGGGTGTTCTTGTGAGTGAAGCTCGAGTGCTTCTCGACCGAGAAGAATAGCTTCATCGAGGTCCCCCATCGCCCCGAGCTGGTTATAGCGAGTCGCGAGACGAGCTGCAAGGTTGTTCAAAGACATAGGGCGATCAGGGTGTCCTCGCGGGCGAAGTTCGAGTGCTTCTCGGCCAAGGACAATGGCCTCATTGAGGTCTGTCATTTCCCCGAGCTGGTCGTAGTGAGTCGAGAGACACACTCCAAGGTTATTCAAATAGGAAGAGCGATTAGGGTGTCCTTGCGGGCGAAGTTCGAGTGCTTCTCGGCCAAGGACAATGGCATCATGGAGGTCCACCACTCTCCCGAGTTGGTGGTAGCGAGTCGACAGGCGAACTGCAAGGTTGTTCAAAGAGATGGAGCGATCAGGGTGTCCTTGCGGGCGACATTCGAGTGCTTCTCGGCCAAGGAAAATGGCCTCATCAAGATCTGCCATTGCCCCGAGCTGGTTGTAGCGAGTCAAGAGGGGCACTCCAAGGTTGTTCAGAAACGTGGAGCGATCAGGGTGTCCTTTCGGGCGACATTCGAGTGCTTCTCGGGCAAGGACAATGGCCACATCAAGGTCCGCCATTACCCCGAGCTGGTCGTAGCGAGTCGAGAGATACGCTCCGAGGTTGTTCAAAGATATGGAGCGATCAGGGTGTCCTTGCGGGTGAAGTTCGAGTGCTTCTCGGCCGAGGACAATGGCCTCATCGAGGTTTGCCATCACCCCGAGCTGGTTGTAGCGAGTCGAGAGATGAGCTGCAAAGTTGTTCAAAATCATGTAGCGATCAGGGCGTCCTTGCGGGTGAAGTTCAAGTGCTTCTCGGCCAAGGACAATGGCCTCATCGAGGTCTGCCATTGCCCCAAGCTGGTGGTAGCGAGTTGAGAGATACAATCCAAGGTTGTTCAAAGACGTGGAGCGATCAGGGTGTCCTTGCGGGCGAAGTTCGAGTGCTTCTCGAGCAAGGACAACGGCCTCATCGAGGTCCGCCATTGCCCCGAGCTGGTCGTAGCGAGTCGAGATATACGCTCCAAGGTTGATCAAAGACGTGGAGCGATCAGGGTGTCCTTGCGGGCGAAGTTCGAGTGCTTCTCGGCCCAGGACAATGGCCTCATCAAGGTCTGCCATTGCCCCGAGCTGGTCGTAGCGAGTTGAGAGATACCCTCCAAGGTTGCTCAACAACATGGAGCGATCAGGGTGTCCTTGCGGGCGAAGTTTGAGTGCTTCTCGGCCAAGGACAATGGCCTCATGGAGGTCTGCCATCGCCCCGAGCTGGTTGTAGCGAGTTGAGAGATACAATCCAAGGTTGCTCAAAGACGTGCAGCGATCAGGGTGTCCTTGCGGGTGAAGTTTGAGTGCTTCTTGAGCAAGGACAATGGCCTCATCGAGGTCTGCAATTTCCCCGAGCTGGTTGTAGCGTGCTGAGAGACGGAATGCAATTTTGTTCAAAGCAACCCAGCGATCACAGTGCCTTTGTGTACAAAATTTCACTGCTTCTTGCTCGAGGATGATGGATCCCACTCCACTGACTCGTCTGTGCTGAGTCCCGACCCAAAGCGCAGTCATTGCTAAAACGATCCATGGACTGAGGTGCTCAGGTGGGTAAAGTTCGAGCCCTTCTCGGGCAAGAACAATGCCCTCCTGAAGGCCCATTGCTTCTCTGAGCAGCTTGTACCAACACCGGAGAGGAAGTGGAACGTCGACCAAAGAGGCCGAATGATTAGGGTCACCAGGTAGACAAGGAGGTTCTGGTATTTGACGATCTATAATGATTGCCTCCTTGGTGTCACTTGTCCCGCCTTCTCGCTCAAACCTTGCAACAAGGGATTCTCCCAGTGAACGCAGCTGCTCAACTAGTAGAACATCAATTCACTGCTCTGTACACGGATAGGATGAAACGGGTACATTTTGAACGCCTACGGGCTGCCAAAATCTGTTTAAACCTGGCGACGACAGGTTTTGCCCTTGAATGTACCCTACAAGCTTGAATATATGATTATTACTGTTCACGTTGAAAGGGAAGACAAACATACCTTTTGGTTTCATACTGGCTTGTAGAGCTTGATTCGACGCTGTTGTTTGGGGAAAAGGCTGGGTTGTCGGGCGCTTGAGGCAAAGCGGTGTCTAAGTCTGGTGACCAGCCCACAGGATGAGGTTGAGGGATAATTGAAGACGGTCTGGTAAATTTGGTCGCCGTTTAGGCTGCACGGGCACTGCCAGTGAGCGACATGTCTAGGATAGATAGACAGCCACATGATCTATCCTAAATATCGGCCCACGTTACATTCCTGGTGTCAATTTAAGGTCATGCCGATTCTCGTCGCTTCCTTGTAGTATCACTGCCCCGGAATTATATACCCAACGAGATATCAACGCTATCCATCGTCTGCCAGGGCAACAGCATCAACCTCAGATTCACACTTGGACTGCGGTCAGGACGCGTAGAAAACCTCCCTCGGCGCGGTCGTCGACTCTCGTTGGATGGCAATGATGATACCAGTGTGAGTCTTTCCTTTTCCTTTTTGATTTTTAATATCGATATCATACTCGGAGAGCAGCTTCGAGGATGTTCACCATCGCGTGTGCAGAGGTCATATAACATCGGTCCTATCACCACGTACATGATGTCATGTTTCAATACAACGTGCGGTCAGTACAACCAAGATCGAGGGGACGGGTCGTGAACTGAGTAACAGCAAAACATCAGTACGTCTGTCTTATCCACTTGTAGTGTTTTTGTCGCACAGTACATTGTCATGTTCCGTGATCAGTGAAGGGCAGTTCATCGAACGACACCCTCCCCTCCATGCTGAAAAACGGATACTATCTCATCCGCCGTTGGATCATTACACTTCTTCTCGCCACCATGCTTGGTGGCACCGAGTTTCATTCGCCCCGCACGCAGGTGCTAATGTGCGCTTGCCCCCACCCCCCCATCCCTCATGTCTCTTATCATGTCCGTTTACGAAGGTCAACATCGGCGACGACCAATTCGGCATTGCGTCCGCGAGCGAGGAGGACACTCGGATTCCAACCCCATAGTACAATCCAGGGTCCCACAGTGTCTGCTACACTGATTCAATACACCTTTCCTGAACCATCCACTGCAGCGTCCACGTCCACATCCGATTTAACTCCAAGTCGGGCTCTATGATTCTAGCTCGCGTGGCAGCAATGTGAGGGCTTTGGAAGGAACGGGATTATAGGCAGTTTGGTTTTCAATGTAAACCTGGATCGAAACATAGAGTGTGTTCGTTTTTTATTTCCGCCAGCAACATATCTTGGGCATTTACACACACGCTAACGACCATGAGGATGTGATGAGTCATGATGCCACCCAGACACAACTTCCCGTAGGCGATTCTCGTTTGTCCTGTCGAAATCATCGTCCAAAAGCACCTCTTGACAAGGCTATCGCTGCTTCTGGACAATTGGTTCTCATCATGATAATCTCCTTTTCCATTGAGCATATTGTATAGTTTATCTACAGCCACACAAAACAAATACGAGAAATACAAAGGGAGCCGTATAAAGATCGCTTGAGGACACATATTTCGACAATTGTACAAGTTCAGCATAGAGAAATATCTCCTCCTTATCTTTGGACTGCCCCAATCTTGTGAACCGATCACGAAGGTTGTACAACGATTTTGACCAATCAAGATGTCTTTTCGGGAGAAGATCGAGGGATTCTCGGTCGAGAACAATGACCTGGTCCAAGTCTTCCATGACCCCGAGGTAGTCGTACCGAACTGCAAGGTTGTTCGACGACATCCACCGTTCTGAATGTCTTTTCAGGCGAAGATCAAGGGCTTCTTGGATGGCCTCGTTAAGGTCTTCCATGCTAACCCCGAGCAGATCGTACCGCGTGGAGAGATGAGCTGCAACGAGTAGTAGGGTGTACTTTCGGGCAAATGTCAAGGGCTTCTCGGCCGAGGATAATAGCTCGTCAACTTGGTGCAACCCGGAATTGCTTGTACCGCAAAGAGAGACAAAGTACAAGGTTGTTCAACGAAATCGGCCGATCAGGGTGTCCTCTCGGAAAAAGGTCCAAGGCTTCTCTGTCGAGTGCAATTGCTGCGTCGAGGACCTCCGTGTCCCCGAATTGGTTGTATTGGGTGACGAGATGAACTGCAAGGTAGGTCAGCGGTACTAGTCTCGGGTCATCCTTGTTTGGCCGCGTGATGCCGGTTTGAGGTTAGGGTGCTTCCGTTGGTCGCCGGAAGCATCCAAGCATCCAAATGGCACCGAAAACGGATGGTTCGGGACTACGTCAGCGGCACTGACCGATAGGGTGTCCTTTTGGGCGTTGAAGGTCAAGGGCTTCTCGACCGAGGAGATTCTGGCCTCCTCAAGGTGACCAGGTCCATCATATTTCCGAACTGGTGGTAATGATCCACCGAGATGAATCGCGAGCGAATTATATAGCTTGGAAGTGTTTCAATTTTATCGATCAAGGTTAGGTACATAGGAACGTACGATGTATGTCACTGTCAGTATGATTACAACTTGAAAGAAGTATAATCTCTTGGACAGCATTCCTGAAGCTGTGAGTTGGTCACACTCTCCTCTCACGGGGGTTTTTCTGTGATGCAACAATAACCTGTTGCGTGAATGTGTACGAACGAACACTAAACTCGATAGGCTTCCCAAGTAGTAAAGAGTGTGTTAAGTTCTCATACAGTAGATCGAATTTATCGAATTCCTACACGTATCAATCGCAACAAGCGTCTGATTTACTTACAATGCAGATAATGTTAAATAAACGTTAAGTAATAGAATATAGAACAATTATAGTGAGCGTGCAGACCAATTTCTATTCTAAAGGTCCCTTTCCGTGATTTCACGTGGGGCTCGGAGCCCTGGGGTTAGGCGTCTCTTGGATTGTGGCACTGATGACGAGCAGTTGACTTGGTGGTACGATATGTTCAGCAGGCATTTCCACGCCTCCTGCGAGGATCCCCACTCGCATCATTGCCAAGAGCTGAATGGTTTGAAATCCATCGAAGACACGGCATGGGAGAGGGAAACCCGGTCAGAAACAGCTCAACGATAAAAGTTGAATCACCAACGTACGTTGTGAGCAGCGTGTGAGTGGGAATATATTCCTCCAAAAAATGATGGCGTCATGTCCTTGCCCGAGTTCCGGGCCAAAAGGGTTCTGCCACCCGGATGATGGTCCAGGAACAAGGATACGTCATGGATGAAACCTGAAACCAACAACAGTGTGCGGGATTTTGACTCCTCTTGAACTGCAACAACCGGTCAGCTTGCAAAAATGCGGTGGGAATCTGGACATACATGATTCCCATGTCACTACAGGGAGTTGTTCGGGTGGGACAGGCCAAGTAATTGAGTCTTGAACATGTTTGAGAGCCTTGAGCTTCATCGTTAAAGCGCTTTTCTCGATCTCGTTGCTGGGGAATACCCGAAGATGAGAAGCCAGTCCCAGTAACTGACACAAGGCGATGAACCACTTGGTCGGGTCGTACTGCCACCAGCGAAACGCGTTCCTGGTGACCGGGAGTCGCGTGAAGAACTGTGCATAACAGAATACGTAACTTCCTACCGGTAATCCATGGGGAATTGATGGTGAAAATTGTGGTACCCTTCACCCATGGTGAGGATAGCAGAGATGAGGTGGTCGCGAGGAGAATGTTCGTCATCATAGGGTGTGCTTCCAAAGTAATGCGCAATAGAATTGATGCAGAATGTGCTCTGCATGGATGTCAGTGCAATGACAAATGCGTGTGGCGAGTGACATACGTGATGGCAAGCAGTCATGCGGAGTGCCCCAACGAAGAAAAACCCACCTCGCCAATCTCCGTAGAGCAAGCCGGGGATGCACATCGGGAGGACATAACCAACAATGGTCAAAATGACAAAGTACCAGCGATGCTGCCACTGCACGAGCGGATCACTTTTCAGATCGGATACATCCGCTGGTCCTGGCCGGAGGTCGGTCTCAAATATAACCCACCCGATGTGGGTCCATAGTAAGCCTCTCTCCGAATTGTAAGGATCGAGGTCCGTGTCGGTGTGTCGATGATGGGAGCGATGGCGACGGGCCCACCAATAGCAAGACCCTTGGACTGCACTGGCACCGGCGAGAATGAGGAATACCTGAAGAGGGTAAGAAGCTACGTAGGATCTGTGCGACCAAAGACGATGGTAGCCTGTTCCAGGAATGTTTGTATGAACGTCGACCTGGCGGTGTCCTGTAACTCACCAGCAGTGATACCTTTGATGGTGGTGTTAGCGCTAATAAGTAAGCAATATTGTTTCGTAGAACTCACCGAGCATGGAGAAGATATAATAAACAGCTGTCCAAATAACCGTGTTCGAGAGGATTGGCACTCGAAATAAACCATAAAGAGATAGGGCAGGGGTGATCACCAGAACGGAGAGATTGAACCACTTTACACCAGCGATGGGGGGGAAGCCCTTTGTGAAGTAGTCGATGGCACGAACGCCAGCCATGATTTGCTTAGAGCTGACTAGAAGAATAGCAGGTAGAGGCCTGGCCAGGTTACGACGTTGGTGGTCTGAGGTCGTCGGGGAATGTAGGTATGCATGGAAGTTTATATATCCTCCCGGTGTGAATAGTAACCTGTTTTTGTCGAAAATTCAGAAACATCGGACGTCTTGTGGTCACGGTATTGCCCAAGGCTAATTGGCACAAGACTGTACAGCCACTTTGGGTTTTGCTGATCAATGTTTTTCCCGACCAACAACGATGGATTGAACAGCCTACATCCTACGGTGAGTAGCTCGGAGCGGGTCTCAACGGAGCAAACTCTATTTAAAGTGTGCCATGTGATGATTGATGGTCCTTGTTCCCCTTTCAAGTTTACATAAATCGCGCGCACTCAACACCGTCTCACTCACTACTGCCGAAACTGCCGTGCCCCGCTGGTACTTGGCGGTGGGACTCTGAATCAGAATCTGAGGTTTGAATGAATAACCTGCCGCTGTCATGTACGAGCAAGCCAGCACACTATGCGACGCTAAAACACCCAAATCAGTGGGAACAATTTTTTTGTCGCCCTGCCACAGACGTTTTGCCGTTTATGGGCTCAGGCTTGAACGTGAACCACTGTTTTCGATGTTCCGGCTGACTGGTAAGTTGATTCCCCCAGGCTTCCAGGAGGCAATCTCTGTTTTACCGTGTTTGTCTACTGCAGAAGGTCTTATGTACCAGATAGTTCCGCTACCGATTCTCCAGTGCTAGCATGGCTCGCTAAGGCGTCAACTACATAGCGCGAAGATTACATTGCCTCCAACTTACACGACATCATTGAGTGGCGTCCGTAAACAATGTCGATGGCCCTTTTGATGAGATGGTTTCACAGTGCTATGTCGTCATCGCACGGAGCAGGAAGCAGTCCGAATATAGGACAGCACCGAGGACCGTTATTTAAGGCGCGTCGATATTCCCTTCAAGTTCGCTGTCATACTGCCTGTCTTCAAACTCTTTTACGATGAATGCCCTCGTCCATACGTTACCTGCGAAGTCTGGCTTAGTCATGAAACGCTCGACATCTCAAGCGCTCAGATGATCCTCGCCATGAAGCTGACAATGTTCGCGTGGAATGTTTATGACGGTCAGAAGCCGAAAGAGGTTCGTTGTTTCCATGCTTGTATCCCTTCCATTATCCTTAAACGATTATAGGATTTAGACCAGTGACAATTAATTGCAGAAACGCATCACGAAATACCCTACGTTGTTAGAGTTCCTCGGGTACAGGTGAATCCAAGGTATTGCGAATGAGGGGGGCAAGACGCGTAAAGTCATCCGCCAACTCCTTCCCTTCCATGCCAGATGCAGTGACATTATCCAGGGGAGAACGGAGACGAGTGAGTTGGCTCCAAAAGACACCTCGTCCCTGTTCCAGGAGCTCAACTGCTTTAGCGGAAGAACCATTACGGAGACAAGCTGAGAACGCGTGCACTGCGAGCGACGACGTGAAGTTCTTGAGGACGACGAGGTGCTGAGGCGATGATGATATGATGGCCAGGTGTTGGATGAGTAATCGGAGGGAGGTTTCATATGCGAGAAGTATAGTAGGATGCTGAAAACTTTGAGCAACACGGATCCATGACCTGGTGGTAGAAAGATCACTCGAAGACACGTACTGGGGAAGGTATACAAGTTGAGCATAGAGACCGAATAACACCTCCTTGTCGCTTGACTGCCTCAATCTTGCGAACCGATCATAAAGACTGTTTGCAAGATTGTCTGATGATGTTGACCGATCGGGGTATCCTTTCTGGAGAAGATCGAGAGCTTCTCGGCCAAGAACAATGGCCTCGTCGAGGTCCGCGCCCCCGAGTTGCTTGTACCGGGCGGAGAGATCAGCTGCAACATTGTTCCATGACGTCGACCGATTACGATGCCCTTCCGAGCGAAGTTCAAGGGCTTTTCGGCCGAGGGAAATAGCCTCTTCGAGGTGCTCCACGACCCCGAGTTGCTTATACCGGGTAGAGAGATGAGTTGCAAGACTGTCCAACGATGTCGACCGTTGCAACTGGGCGCAGGGCTTGAAAAGGCAACGATACCCGGCTCTGCCACACCCAAATACCGCACGATTCCTTCGTTTAGCAGAGCGCATTCACTTGTCGCAAGCCTTCCCCTCGACGAACACTATCGGATTCGTCCTCTTCTTCTCGTTCACTATACTCGATACCCCGCGCACAGAATATAGGCAAAGCGGGATGGGATGTGCTCCTGATTCCCATGTCCTCATTGCGATGTTCGTCGCTCCCTCTAACACCAGCTGTCAGAATACCCTCCAGGTCACCGCCCTGAGAGTACCGTGAGCGCAGTCGTACACATGTCGAGTAACCCTTACACTCGTGGGTCATTGCGGACGATAACGGTAATCGAGTGAATTATGCGACCTGCTTCGTGGTAAAGCGTGGAGGGGAGTCTTGGATGATGCGGAGTGCAACGGGAAAGAAGGTATGTCAATGCTCTCTATATCGAGAGAGGACCTCATATCGGCTGATTGCCGATTCACAACATATGGCAAAGATAGAAGCGTCCGAGTGAGGAAAGGCGTGGGCTGGAAAGGTGAAAGCCGGGAGGGAGCCTAACTTTGATCAGAAAAACAGGAAGTTAATGCTGAAAATATGTGGTACATTCCTTTGTCCTATTCGCATGCGGAGGATACCACCATGTTTTCTCTGGTGGTGACTTGATGAGAAAAGCCGGCGAGCAGGAACGGATGCTGCAAACACGCCTCAGGCTCTTAGGGAGGTCGTTGATGGACTCTTTCGAGTCGTTTCGAGTCGGCCTCAACAATGATTCGATGATCAATCATTGTGAAAGGACCGGAACACCTCAAGGCGTACTACAAGACGCGGAACGACTACTGCAATGAGAACAACACTATCGCACAGAATACAGCGGCCGCGAAGCGCATCCGCACACTTGTTCGCTCGAGTCCGCCCAACATTACCAACATCGTTGCTCCGACGGCACTCCCGCAGACACTCCGCAGCACCCTCACCATCAATGCTACACCCGTCGTTGATCCCGAGACCGAGGAGCTGAGCTCGTGGCAGATCGGAAACCTTCTCGATAGTCACGCGATGCAACAGTCTGCCTTGTTGTATCTCTACATCGAAACTGCACACCAAGCCACCTCCTCCACCACTCACTCAACTGCACCCACTACCACAGGCCCTGGTATTACTCACGTCGCCGCAGCAGCATCCAGCCGTGCCACGGGAAATACGAAGCGCACCATGAAGCAGCTCGAAGAGCATGATGGCGTTGCCAGTATCCCGACCCTATGAGGACCATCTCCGCAAACTCAATCTCTCGGCGCATGGGAAGTTCTTGGAGGGAGAGCAAGAGTTATCAGAAGTTTTCCCGGAACCGCTATCCAAGTACGACATCCACGTCATAGTGGGTATGTAGCAGAGGCGATCCAAGCTGGTCCTCACAATTGATTATTGTTCTTCTTCTCCAGATCTGTGGACAATTGTTTGTGTTTGTTGGTTACGAGGGGGCACTCTCGACTCCAGGTTCCAGGTGAAGAGTCCAATGACGGAGACCGTCTTCGACCTTCAGGAGGCCATCAAGAACAAGAAGCCAATGGTTTTTCGTGACGTGGATGCAGCTACTCTATGCTTATTCAGGATATCGGGAGACGATGATGAACTACGGAAGAGCCTTAACAAGATGGGTGACGGGGAACCACTCCAAGGACTTGCTTTAGCGCCCATTTTCCTGGGTGTGCCAGTTCTCGATCCTTTGCTTGTTGTTGTCGAAGCTTCTGCCACTGGAAAAAGTAGCCTGAGCCTTGGTGAGTGTTTCTGACATCTCCTTACTCTGGCGCAGAATATCTAACGAATATGCTGCCTCAAGCTCAGCAACCAATTTCTGGTGGTGACCGCTTACAAGACTACGAGAATATCTTCCTTAAGGTGAAGAATTAGGGAAAGTTCGAACAGTCCGATATCCAGAGGAAACTTTTGAGCGGAAATTGGACAGAAAGCCACGTCTTCCCGTCAATGTGCGCTGTTTCCTCAATCTGTCTGTCTGCTGTTCGATGTTGACCGTCACCGTAGCCTGAATTGCACACGTTAGGCGCTCCTAGACCATATTTTAGGCGTTCCGAGGACTCAATCGCCGAAGACGGATCTCAGGAGGAAGTGCACTCTGCTGGCCTATTGGAGGTGATGCATACCGCATATCACGTTGCGTCTTATGAGTGGCAAAGATGTTGGCAATGGGATGAGTCATGTAGACGTCCCTTAAAGGAACATCTTATGGGCTCGATCTTCTTTGGCATGCTCCTTATGGCAGAGAACAGGACGGCCGTCGCTCTGAGGTAAGTGCTCGTTTGCTTGCCCCCTTCCATTTTATGGTCTTTGCAGGGACAAAAATTGGCCTATCAGTGTTGTCGTGAAACGTGATAATGATAATGAACAACGTCAGTATTGTCCTAGGAGTGACTTTTTGATCTCAATCTCCACTTTACCTCGGCTGCTTGTGGTTAACTCCACATCACAAGATTCATGGCCTATGGGTCTTATCCAGATGCTTACAATGGGGGCTTTTGTCGTCCGTTTCGCGAACAAGTTCGTGAGCACGTTCAGGAGAAGAATTTCGTCCTCTGCGCCGTCTTTATTTGCGACGATGGCGCCACCGGCGACGGAGAAAACACAAAGCCCCTGAATGTGAAGAAGCAGAGACTTGACTCGGGCCAGTGAAATATGGGTGGATTCTGAGATTGCTATGGCTTAGGAATCAAGACTGGGGCACACTGACGTTTATTGGGACAGTCAAGAGGCTTCCGTTCATCAAGTGTATGTACGGATCGTGTGTCGGCATGAAAAATGTACCAATGTAATCTCCTGGCCGTCAAACACTTACGGTGCTGTGCAAGCTCCCGTTGGCCGCGTGCGCTCGTGGCCAATTCCGGGACGGAACTCATCCTCCGTTCGTTCTTGAAAGGATGTAGGGAAAGGAACAGCAAGTCGGAGGTGGAACTGAGTGCCACGACAGGTATGATACTAGTAGGTGATGCGAGCTGGTCGGCGCGGGGGGAACAATAGTACTACGTAGGCCAAGTATGGGTACTGTATGGAAAGCCGGACGTTCGGTCGATGCAATAATCGCCTTTCCCGATGGCAGATGCCGCAATCCAGAAATAATATCGCTCCTCGTCACCTCTGGTTGCGATCCAAGGGGATGGAATGATCGTAAAGCACTCCTTTCATTGAATGCACCACTCCCTGATGACATTTTGTTCACTGCAATGGAAAATGAGTATGCATAGGGGTCACGGATGGAGGTACAATACCAGTGGCTGTGACACTCTGATCCGCAATAAAACTGCCCCACACCACTCTCCGTGATGGACAGCCTCTACAAAATTTGACTCAATATGTACGCTAAAACCGTAATGCATCTTCGCGGACGTGCACAGGAAATATGTAGGACGCCTGACAATCGTAGTGCGCGCTCTCGAACACGAACACGTCCGAGTCATCCATCATGATTTGTCTCTGTGTTTGTGGGATGATGCACAGTGGCTGGTCTTCGAATCGGCATTACGACCTTCGGCTTGTAAAAGAGAAATTTCCAAGGGATCTCATTCTCCTCAACTTCCAGCAAGACCATCTTCAAGTTGATGATAATTGAACTTTGACCTCGCCCTTTAACTTCAAAGCAGTCATGTCACAGTGTACCGTAGTACATGGCGCTGCCGTGTCAGGCAGCCGAAATAAGTTGGAGCGTGACATTGGATATAATTCAACAACGCGTTCGACATCGAGGACAAGCAAAGCAAAGTAAAGCAGAACAACTTCGACAGTAAACGGGGACATAGAACTAGGCACCTAGATGTATATAGAGAATCCGTTGATCGAGTGGTACCTTGACCGACCTCATCGTCTTGTGCAGTGCGAACGCGGCACGAGTATGATCCAGACAACCAGACTCGCCCACCATATGCTTGTAAAACGTCGACGTGATCTTGTTCGTCTCTGCATCGTCTACCGACCACATCGTGCCAATCACAGAACGGAACCCGGCGAACTGCATCGCCGACGCGAGATGAATCACCTCGTCGGGACTCTCCTCGTCTCCGACAGTCGTATGACATGCGGAGAGATACGCAAATTGGGGATTCTCTGGTTCACACCGCATGATCCGCTCGATCGCGAAATGGCCATCATGGAGAGCAAACGCAGATTCGAATGGTCGCGTTCGGTTGGGAAGGCCATGACATGCAAGATGCACCCATTCGGTCTTGCAAAGCTCCTCGGCAACACGTGAAATGCAGGATTCGGGACCCTCGATTTGTGTGAAACTAGCCAGACCAACAATGCGCTGACCTATATTGGCAAGTTCGGTGCGGACAGAAAAGAGTTCAGTCTGGCCAATGGCATTCGCTTGGCCAATGGCAAGGAAGCGTCTCCCGGCGCTCGCGGGATTTGATGAACTAGGCCATCTGGCACGAATGAGAGCGCTCAAGGTGGGGGTGTACGACGAGATATATAGATCACTGAGATTCCGTTCAGCCTTCCTATACGGACCAGCGGCATGCAAGGGCAGGACAGAGAACTCAGCGGTCGGGCACCACCAGATACGTGAGTGAAGTGGAAGTGTCGTCAAGAGAAAATCCACGACGGGCGAAACGACCTGATCCCAGAGATTGCGCAAGAGGGACCCGAGCTCCCTTGTCACGTCGACCTTCTTTGCACGCTCAGTCGAAGCATGGAGTTCCACTGAGAGGTCGCGAACACTCTCTTGTGTGATCTGTAATGGAATGTGGACGGGATCTCGATCGAGTAAGACGACGAGCGCATCACAGCTATACTGGCTTGCATTCACAATGATAACGGGTCCCCCACTGGCGGCGTGGCGAATATCTGAGAAGAGCAAGGGAAGAAGGAAACGGGAGAGGCCAGGTAGCTCGCGGACATTGATGACAATTCTCTGCATCTCAAGGTTGAGATGACACAGCCGTCCATGTTGATCTGCACCAGGTGCATCAAGGGCAATGCGAATAAGCGAGGCCACATGCATGAACTCGTCTGCCAACAGCTTTCCTGCTGGACCAGATGCTATGACATCGTCAAGTGGGAAACGGAGGCGACTGAGTTGGCTCCAAAAGACGCTGCGGCCTTGTTCGAGAAGTTCAACAGCACGTACACGAGCACCTCTACGAAGACATGCTGAAAACGCATCCACTGCGAGCGAAGCTGAACGCTCTTTGAGAATAATAAGATGTTGGGGTAAGAGTGGCAGGGCAGCAAGATGATGAATGAGTAATCGCAGTGATGTTTCATATGCAAGGAGTGTTGAAGGGTGCTGGAACTCTTCGGCCACCCGGATCCATGCTCGAGCAGCAGGCAGATCCATTGAAGACACCAACTGAGGTACATCAGCCAATTGAGCATAGAGACTGAATAGGGATTTCTTATCGTCTTCCTGTCTCAGCTGCATGAACCGAGTATAGAGGGAGCTTGCAAGGTTGTTCAAAGACGCGGAGCGATGAGGGTGTCCTTGCGGGCGAAGTTCGAGTACTTCTCGGCCAAGGACAATGGCCTCATCGAGGTCTGCCATTGCCCCGAGCTGGTTGTAGCGAGTCGAGAGACGGAATGCAAGGTTGTTCAAAGAAAAGGAGCGATGAGGGTGTCCTTGCGGGCAAAGTTCGAGTGCTTCTCGGCCAAGGACAATGGCCTCATCGAGGTCTGCCATTGCCCTGAGCTGGTTGTAGCGAGTCAAGAAATACGATCCAAGGTTGTTCAAAGACGTGGAGTGATCAGGGTGTCCTTGCGGGCAAAGTTCGAGTGCTTCTCGGCCAAGGAAAATGGCCTCATCGAGGTCTGCCATTGCCCCGAGCTGGTTGTAGCGACTCAAGAAATACAATCCAATGTTGTTCAAAGACATGGGGCGATCAGGGTGTCCTTGTGGGCGAAGTTCGAGTGCTTCTCGGGCAAGGACAATGGCCTCATCGAGGTCTGCCATTGCCCCGAGCTGCTCGTAGCGAGTCGAGAGATAAACTGCAAGGTTGTTCAAAGACGTGGAGCGACGAGGCTGTCCTTGCAGGTGAAGTTCAAGTGCTTCTCGGGCAAGGACAATGGCCTCATCGAGGTCTGCCATTGCCCCGAGCTGGTCGTAGCGAGTCGAGAGACGGAATGCAAGGTTGTTCAAAGAGAAGGAGCGATGAGGGTGTTCTTGCGGGCGAAGTTCGAGTGCTTCTCGGGCAAGGACAATAGCCTCATCGAGGTCTGCCAT
>JBBPNA010000573.1:0-16572 GCA_038090555.1 Boletus subcaerulescens | reverse complement strand
TTTCCAAAACGCTGGCTGAGGTGGGAGGTCTGTCAGAACCGTTGATCTCGGACCCGGTGGGGACATTGCAATGAGGTGCAAGCGGCGAACGTTGTTACAACGTAGTCGAAGAGTGCCATCTTTTTTTAGACAAGCGCTTGTATTATGTAGCAACTGACTCGTCTAGTCCTACATAATACACTCAGGTAGCTACTGTAAGTAGCTGGTCAAGAGTGCCATCTTATATTAGGTAAAGGGTATACAACCTATCTGGATGTAAGCCTAGACTTACTACGTCACCATATTCCAACCATATTCCAACATATGATCTATGTCATAGATGGTCCTAACGAAGTGCGCGGTACTCTGTTTGTCTCTACTGTGAGGACAGTAGGTGCCACAAGTGTATTGCAAGCGACAAGAGGAAGGTATGTGCCTAGTGGGAGATACTCACTAGGTCTGAGGATAGAGATTGCTAGCTTGAGGAGCAGAGGAGTTTTATAGAAGCAAAGAGGAGATGCTTGTATAAGAGAGAGTATTGGAACTGAGGAGAGCGATACAGAGTGAGCTCTCCTCTATATAGTGTTCAGGTATTGTTTGTACCTGTATGCTTCTACTCTAGGGTAGGTAAAGATAAGAGATAGGAATGAGTCATATCATATAATGAATGATAAGAGTCCTATCTATAGCCAATAGCAATAATGGTGGTTATCTATGATGTCATATGATGAGTAATATGTGATAGTGTACTCGGACCTATTGTCCAAAGGTCTGGACCATTGATGTAATAGGTCTAGAATCTGGGTTATGGAATAGAAGAGCAGAAAAAACGAATACCCAGATTTCAACAGGTCCTTCCCTCTCTTGCGTCATCGCTCCTCCGGACATATATATAGTGGACATGTTTTTCTTGTATATGCTATCTTTCTTTCCCCCCTTCTTCCTCCTGCAATTGATATGCTCATCCATGTTCTCTTTTGTGTGAGTGTCCCGCCAGTGTTTCCACCTTCTAGGCGGCTTCCACTTTTTTTTGAACGTACCAGAGCGTACTTCCTTTCCATTCGATGCCATCACTTTCATGACGTTGACGCCGCCATTGACATTGTGCCCATCACACGAAGCTGCTTGTGGCTTGCCGCACCATCCACTGCCAACATCAACATCAACACTGACTCAGACAACACTGCCACATCAACCAATGACCCTATCACCACCGTCTTCTCAGAGACCTCAAACACCATCGCCATCGCCATCGCCATCGCCATCAACTCCCCTGTATCAAGCACTGCCTCTGGTCACCCATCACCACCAAACAGTTTCACAACAAACAACTCGTTTTTGGATGCTGCTGATAAGTCCGCATCAGATTATTCACTATCTGACATTCCCAGCCTTCTAGACACGTCTTCCTCCTCCGATTCCTCTCTCGAGTTCAGCCCAGTCACCACCTTGCGATGTATGACAATGGTGGCTGGAGAGTATCAACAAAGCTCACCGACGAAACCTCCGACACTCACTGCTGGCGATGTGACTCCCAAACAACTCCGCAAGTGGGAGATGGGATGTTTACAGTACTTTTTCCACAAGAGTGTTGCTGTAGGAGACCAGGTCCAACGTGTTGCCTGGGGACTTCTTGACCCTCGAATTCAACAATGGTATGCTATCAATGCTGTCTGACTTAACCGCCTCGACTTCACGACCTTCATGGAAGATGTTCAGACCTACTGGCTACCATCAGACTGGGCAGCTGATCTATGACTCAAAATGCTTTCGTCCCGCCAAGGTTCCCGACCCTTCCACGAATGGATCATCAATGTCCAGACCCAGAACTCTTTACTCATTGGCGACAAGGCACACATGTCCGATCAAAATCTCATCTATCACTTTGAAGTGAACATGAACAAGGATCTCGCAATCGAGTACCATGCATCGAGCGCAAAAGATGAAGCCAACTTCCGCAGATGGATTGAGAAGGTCAAGAAGCTTGACAAGAAGTGGCTTCGAGAGGTGAAGCTGCTTCACGACACCATTGATCTCTTCTTGCGATCACAACCCAGGAACTGTACAACAATCGACGCAGATAGACGAGGTGCAGATAAAAGTGTTGTGAGTTCTTCATCACCGTCCTCAATCACACACCTGCCTGCGCTCACTGATGAGGAATGCAAGCTTCTTTGTGATCATGCTGGATGTTTCAAATGCCGACTACCCTTTCAAGAACATACCACGCAGAACTGCCCTAACGGCTTCCCGGATGCTAAAACATATATGGCAATTACTCTAGCCAGCATTGCGAAACTCCAGAAGAAAACCTCTGTTGCAATAGCTGGTAGCCAGCGTTGCCGCACAGGCTACCTAGGAATCTACTCTAGAGTTACTTACCTTGAATGGGTTGGAGTTCTCAGATAACAAAGTCTGAGAGAGAGAGGAGCAGTTCCTTGATGCTATAGTACATTAGTTGGAGATAAAAAAACTAAGTAAAGGTAACTCACCTCAGCTGGTGCCTAAGATGGGTGGAAATGACTGAGGTGCTTGTAAGAAAGGTGCAAGTATATATATGCTATGGGTGGAGCTATACTCGTATTATGTTACCTACAATATTGCTGTGATGAACCTGAAAGAACCTTATAAGGTTTAAGCAGATAAGGGTGGCAGTACTTCCAGTGCTTCTGCACTTCCGGAAGTGGTTCTGAGGTTCCAAGAGCACGGGAATATTCCAGAAGTGGTTCCGGGGGTTCCAAGATCGGAAGGCATGGGAAAGTTCCGGAAGGGGTTCCGGAATAGGGGTTCTGAGACTGGAACACGGAACAGTCGGGACTGTCATCATTTGTCAGTATTCTCCCCCTGCATCAGAGCACCAGTGTTTTATCATGGCGTTGAACTGAGTACACACATAGGTGTGGAATTGCTTGGTCGCTTTGAGCGTTTGATCCTTAGTTTTAATCAGGACCAGCCAAGCCATAGAGGTGTAGTCATCATAAAAGATGACTGCATACTTGTACTTGTGGTACAATTCAATTTCAAACGATTTGAGGTCAGAATGAATTAACTCAAAGGGAGCGCTTGCGCACTTCTCGCTATGAGGAAAAGTACGATTTGGTTGTTTACCAAGCTCACAACCAGAGCATATAGGAACAGTGGATGGAATATCAACATCTGGAAAGTCCTTAATGTGCTTCTTTGTAGCACAGAGCACATCACATGAAGGGTGGCCTAAGCAGCGGTGGAGGAGTTCATAGTCCACAGAGGCCATAGACAATAAGTCAGCTTGAGAACGAACAGTGGGGGCATGCATCCAGTACATTGTGTCGCCATGGGAGTGGAAACTCAGTACCAGTTGCTTAGTGCATTTATCAAATATATTGATATGACCAGGAGTGGTCTGAAGCGTCATGCAGGCATCGGTTAACAAGGTACCCATAGATATGAGCTTTATGGTGCATGATGGCATGTAAATGACCGGTGATAACCACACAAGTCTACCTTGGAAGCGAATAATCGCTGTACCTTTGCCTTTGATCGGCACATGACCATTAGCTGTCTGAGAGTAGGTAGGTTGCATATAAGCAGAATACTCAATCAGATCGTCTAGATTGTTAGTGTAGTGGGATGAAGCTCCTGAATTGAGGAGCCACATGTCATGAGAAAGGTGGTCATCATGTTCTCTTTTCTTTTCTTTATTCTTAGTTATTACAGCAGTCACACATTGAGAAGGGAGGAGCAGTAGTTGCATTGTCTACATCTACTACAGGCATATGTAAATTATATACAATCTGAGGCGATAAAAACCGCGTGTTAGTGCCTGTTAGAGACAGACAAAGGAAGAGAGGAACTTGCCACTGGGCGCTGTTGTCAAAGAACTGCATGATATAATCTGTTACGACTCGCTTTTTCTTCATACTTATGCTCTCACTTTCACCCTTGTACTCATACTTATGCTCTCACTTTCACCCTTGTACTCATATCAAACTCGCCCATTCGATCCTTGACTTAGGACATTATTTCTCTTGTCGCTGACTCACCCACTTTTACTCATCCTTATCCGTTATCTCACTTGCTTCGTCAGCAACCACTTCCTCCACCTTCTGTCTCATTCTACGACCTTCCATACTTGCCCTCACTATGCCTGCCCTCAATCTTGTAACTGGGTATATAAACCCACCATATCTACTTCTTGTACTTTAGCTTAGATCTCCTTGATTATCACCTTGAAATCCACTCTTCTTGTCTCAAGCTCCTTCTGGCTATTGACCAGTCGCTTTGACCCCTTTGACCCCTCGAAACCTTGAACCCTTGTGTTCCTTTTAGGAACGTCTTCCTTGGACTTTGTGCTACCATTAAGTGCATGCTATCTCTTTGACTCTTTAACTTAGTCTTTCGAGGCTACGCTCGTCCCTACCTGGGCCAAGTGTAACATAATCATCCACCACCATATCCTTGCCGAGGCTGATGGAATTGTCATCCTCTGAATTGGAGAAAATCTCGATGATCATTGGAGTCTCCATGCGCTCTATGAAAGAGGGCACAGAGGGGCAGGTGTGGTTGGGAGGGATGGTTCTAGTGCTGAAGGCACCATCCTCATTGAAGGCAGAATGTTGCCGCGCATGTACACGGCGGCGGTGTTTGACAATGGGCTTGAGAGTGCAGACCACTTGAGCGGTGGGGGTCTCCCCAATCCAACAAGCGAGGGAGATGGCCTCTTGGACCTGAGGGAAGGCAGGGGGCCCATAGTGGGCAGCACCGGGAGTGTGCACAAAAGTGCGGGGGTCCTGAGCGGGCTCAGTGAAGTCAGTGGAGGCCGGGCTAAAAACCGCGGGCTCCTGGAGCATGTTTGCAAAAGCGAACGAGGCGGAGGATGACTCGGCGGTGGTGGCTGCACGATCCTTGTGCTTCTTCTCCCCTTTTTCAGAGTGCTTGCCCTGACAATGCTTCTTCCCCTTATCCTTCTTCTCCTCATCCTTTTTATCAGAGGAGGTCTCCTGCTGCTTCTTAAAGGAGGGGTCGCCTTGCTGGTGCTTTATGTTTGAAACCTTGTTGGCCTAGGCATGAGGTGGAGGCCGGTGGGTGAGGTAGTGCTGCCAAGCAGCGGTGAGAACGGTCTCCAGTTTGACCATGGTTAAGACCTTGGTCTTGGTGGGGTCGGCATCGATAGCAGCATTGAGCTGCTGGTGGAGGGTCTCTGCATACTTGGGGAGCTTGGCAATGGTGATAAGGGCCTTGAGGTTATCAGGGACCTTGTGCTGGAGCTGTTCCAGCTGAGCAAAGCTGGTGTTCAGCTTGGAGAAGCTTGGGCCAGGGTGGTTGTTGTCAGGGAAGATGATCCCAAGCATGATCTTCCACTTGGTGTAGGCGGAAGCAAGGGAGGCGGTCTCATATTTGGCCTTAATGGCATTCCAAAGGGTTTTGGCGATGATGATGAAGGCGAAGTTGCCAGCGATAGTGGGGTCGAGACAAAGACGGATGGAGCCAAGGGCTCGGTCATTGTTCTCATCCCACTTGTCTTGGGCTTCTTCCTCGGCAGGGGTAAGGGCCATTCCGGCCGCAGTAGGGCGTGCCTTGTTGGCAAACTTGTTCCAGACACTGATGGCATGAAGGTATGCTTCCATTTCCTGTGCCCAACGCTTGTAGTTCATGCTGTTGAGCTTGGGGATAGTGGAAAGGGTAGATGACATGTTTGTAGGTTCTGAAAGAATAACATGTCAGCATAAACCAATGAAGGGAGCGAGAAAGATGTTCACATCGCTGAACAGTCAGAGCTCTCAGAATGTAGGGTCATAGTGACCCCCTACATTCAGAGTCTGATGGCTGTTACCCCAGGGCATTGCCGCACTGCCAGGGTATCCAGTGTTTCTGCTCAGGACGGCCTATGTCCAAGGGTTTCACCCATGAGCAGATGACAAGTGGTAAACCGCATTGTCAGAGCTGTGGGGCTCATAACCTGTTGCAATAGCTGGTAGCCAGCATTGCCGCACGGGCTACCTAGGAATCTACTCTAGAGTTACTTACCTTGGATGGGTTGGAGTTCTCAGAGATGATAGCAGTTGCTGGTCAGGAGAGATATATTTTATATTCAGACTCAGTCGAGTCTTATATATGCTTTGTAATGCTTACTTAATATAAGGTCATGTGACTATAAGTACGTGTCCTTTCAACAACCTCTACCAAGACTGCAACGATTGCGGTGGTTGATGACGACGATCTTGTAGCAGTTGTCATGCAGTTCTTGGTAATGGTATGGATTTGGGAGATGAGTGTGTGGCCCCCTTTTCTGTCCCTCATCTTTGATGGAAATGTACCATTGATGGCCCTCTGCTTGATCATCAGATTGAGGTAGATGCATTTATTGACAATGGTTCCTCCCTAGTTCTGATTGATCAGCAACTTGTCGAACGACTGGGATTGCGACGTCATCGCCTTCCCTCAGCAAAGTTTATCAAGACAGCCTTTGGCTCTTCTCCAGATGGACAACAAACCTTACTTTCCAAATATGCTAACCTTTTGCTTTCTTCATTAGACGCACAATTCCAAAGCCGTGTTGTTCGAGCTATTGTTGCTCCCTCCCTTTGTAGTCCCATTCTTCTCAGTTGTCCCTTCTTGCAGCATAACAAGATCGTCGTAGATCACGAAACTCACACCTGTATCGCCAAAGATTCCGAATATGATCTCCTCCATCCACCCGTCATCTTGCCTTCGACAGGTAAACATATCACACCATCACGATCCGACGTTCTTGGCTTACGCACTAAACTACAACATGAATTGCGGCGTGTACTCCTGCTCCATTTGAGCAACATTGAGTGACAATGTGAACATGTTGCACCCATCAATGTTGTTGCTTGCATCCAGGAACGCATTGGAACCCTCGTGGCTCTAGAGGATCTAGCAGGACGAAATGCTGCAGTAAGGATGGAATACCAAGATCACTTCCCCGCGGACATCCCTCACTGTGACTCCCTTCCTGATGACATCCTTTTCCGTGTTCAACCTCGCGATGCCAGCAAACTTATCCAACTTCGCTCCTATGATTGTCTGAAGAAATACCGTGAGGCCTGGCATATGTTGCTACAACAACACATTGCAGCTGGACGTCTACGACCCTCCAACAGTGAACATTCCTCCCCGGCTTTTATTATTTCCAAAGCAGATCTGACAATGCTACTGCATTGGGTAAACGACTTTTGTGTGCTCAACAGTAACACCATACCAGACAACCACCCATTGCCACGCATCAAGGAGATACTATGAGATTGCGCGAAGGGTAAAATTTTCGGAAAGATTGATATGACTAATTCCTTCTTCCAGACAAAGGTTCACCCAGACAACATCAAGTGGCTCGCAATGCATACGCCTTGGGGATTATATGAGTGGACAGTGATGCCAATGGGTGTACAGAATGCTCCTGTGGTGCATCAGCATCGAATGTGTTCAGCGCTACAACATCTGATCGGAAAAATCTGTCACGTGTACTTGAACAACATCATCATCTGGTCGCAGACGGTCAATGAGCATGAGAGGAATGTGTGACTGGTGCTCGACACCCTGCATGCCTCACACCTTTACTGTTCGCCAAAGAAGACAGACCTATTTTGCCTGGAGGTTCATTTTTTGGGTCATCGTGTTTCTGCGCAAGGAATTGAGGCAGACCCATCCAAAGTCTTTCGGATTCTAGACTGGCCTTGCCCCAAGAACACCTCGGAGGTTCGCTCGTTCTTGGGACTTGTACGTTACCTCGTGGACCACCTACCTGACCTTGCGGCCTTTACGTCAGTCTTGAATGTGCTGACCACAAAGGGTGCCGAGTTGCAGTTCCCTACATGGTCAGATGAGCACCAACGTGCCTTTGATGGAATCAAGGAACTAGTCACCAGTCCCGTCTGTCTTACCACAATTAACCATGACAACCCCAGTGATAACCATATATTCTTAACGACGGATGCTTCTGATTTTTGTACAGGAGCCATTCTGTCCTGGGGACCAGACTGGAAGAGTGCACAGCCGGTGGCTTTTTATTCAGCCCCCTTGCGCGATGCTGAATTAAACTACCCTGTCCATGAAAAAGAACTTCTCGCCATTATCCATGTGCTCAAGAAGTGGAGGATCGAGCTGCTTGGTACCCCAGTCGTCATCTTCACTGATCACCACACCTTGGAGAATTTCGATTGTCAGAAGGACTTGTCACAGCGACAAGCACATTGGGCGGAATATATGTCGCAATTTGATCTCGACATCCGGTACATCAAGGGTGAGGATAATGTTGTGGTGGATGCACTGTCTCAACGTCGGGATTGGAATCTGGATCCAGAAGACCACCACGTGGCGACCATTTCAGCAACATCAACCATCGAGCACGACTGCTCTTTCATTCTCAAGCTGCTATAAGGGTATACAGATGATCCTTACTGTCGGAAGCTGTTTGCACTGTTGGGATCAATGCCAGGACTCACTGAGCACGATGGGTTGCTTTACATCACGGACTGGCTTGTCATCCCTTGTGTCAACACTCTGCACAAGCGCATTTTTCACCTTGCCCATGACTCGCTAGGACATTTCGGACCGGATAAGACCTATGAGTCGCTTTGTCGATCCTTTTACTGGCCGAACATGCGCAAGGATTTGCTTGAGTCGTATCTCCCCAGTTGTCATGAGTGTATGCATCACAAGTCTCTGACGACTGCTCCCGCAGGACTGCTGCACCCCTTGCCTGTGCCAGACAAATGTGGTGATTCGGTTGCTATTGATTTTGTTGGGCCATTGCCCGAGGATCAAGGCTTCAATATGCTCGTCACCATGACAGACTGTCTTGGTGCTGATATGTGGTTAATTCCATGTCGCGACAGTCTCACAGCTCCACAGCTCGCCAGTCTTTTCTTCAACCATTGGTTCTGTGAGAATGGCTTACTGTGGGAGATCATTTCCGACTGCGATAAGCTATTCCTCTCGAAGTTCTGGAGAAGCTTACATCGACTTACCAGTGTACACCTGAAGATGTTGAGTGCTTATCACCCGCAGACCAATGGATCAAGCGAGCACACAAATAAGACAGTCAATCAGTGCATCTGCTTCCTTGTGGAACGGAATCAGAAAGGTTGGGTAAAGGCGCTTCCTTGTGTACATTTCCATATCATGAATTCAGTGAATGCGAGTACTGGTTTCTCGCCTTTTCAGCTGCACATTGGGCACTCTCCTCACCTCATCCCTCCTGTCTCCACAGCAAAGACCCAGGTTGAAGAGTTTGAAGCTCGTGACTTCCTGTCTTGCTTAGAGATGGATGTGCTCGAGGCGCAGGACAACCTGTTTTCTGCCAAGGTTCATCAAGCAGCCGCAGCCAACCATCGATGTATGGCTGACCCTCACTTCGCTGTTGGTGACCTTGTCATGTTATCCATCAAGAACCGGTGGCACAAATATCTCTCAAAGGGCACTAAACGGGTAGCCAAGTTCATGCCACACTTCGATGGCCCTTACCGCATCCTTGCAGCTGACCCCACAACATCCTCATACACTCTCGAGCTACCTACTCACTCTCACATGTCGCCTACATTCCATGTCAGCCAGCTGTGGTCCTATATCGCCAATGACCCTATGCTTTTCCTGACTCGTGTTCCTGCCCAACCCGAGCTGGTGCTTACACCTGATGGAAAGATTGAACACTGCATCAACCGCATCGTTGAGGAACATCATGTTGGTCATGGTAAACAATACCTGGTACGATGGAGTGGTTTTGGGCCGGCAGACGACGAATGGTTGTCTCAGAAGGATTTGGACAAGTGTGAGGCTCTTGACATTTGGGAACGACATTTTTCTTCATAGGGTGGGAGGGTGTAAGCCTAGACTTTGACAAATGATGACAGTTCCGACTGTTCCATGTTCTGGTCTTGGAACCCCTATTCCGGAACCCCTTCTGGAACTTTCCCATGCCTTCCAATCTCGGAACCTCCGGAACCACTTCCAGAATATTCCTGCACTCTCGGAAACATTGGAACCACTTCCAGATTCCTCGGAAGTGTGGAAGCACCAGAAGTACTACAACTCTATTCAGTTAAACCTTATAAGGTTCTTTCAGGTTCATCACAACAATATTGTAGGTAACATAATACGAGTATACCTCATCCACAGCATATATATACTTGCACCTCACTTACAAGCACCTCAGTCATTTCCGCCCATCTTAGGCACCGGCTGAGTATTGAGCAACTGCTCCTCTCTCTCAGACTTTGTTAGACTTACTATGTCACCATATTCCAACCATATTCCAACCATTTCCAACATATGATCTACATCATAGATGGTCCTTCCCTCTCTTGTGTCATCGCTCCTTTGGACATATATATAGTGTTACGCTTGGCCCAGGTAGGGATGAGCATAGCCTCGAAAGACTAAGTTAAAGAGTCAAAGAGATAGCATGCACTTAATGGTAGCACAAAGTCCAAGGAAGACGTTCCTAAAAGGAACACAAGGGTTCAAGGTTTCGAGGGTTCAAAGGGGTCAAAGCGACTGGTCAATAGCCAGAAGGAGCTTGAGACAAGAAGAGTGGATTTCAAGGTGATAATTGAGGAGATCTAAGCTAAAGTACAAGAAGTAGATATGGTGGGTTTGTATACCCAGTTACAAGATTGAGGGCAGGCATAGTGAGGGCAAGTATGGAAGGTCGTAGAATGAGACAGAAGGTGGAGGAAGTGGTTGCTGACAAAGCAAGTGAGATAACGGATAAGGATGAGTAAAAGTGGGTGAGTCAGCGACAAGAGAAATAATGTCCTAAGTCAAGGATCGAATGGGCAAGTTTGATATGAGTACAAGGGTGAAAGTGAGAGCATAAGTGTGAAGAAAAAGCAAGTCGTAACATATAGTGGACATGTTTCTCTTGTATACGCTATCTTTCTTTCCCCCCTTCTTCCTCCTGCAATTGATACACTCATCCATGTTCTCTTTTGCATGAGTGTCCCACCAGTGTTTCCGCCTTCTAGGTGGCTTCCACTGGAATACTTTACTCGGCTCTGCTCTCGTCGCATGTGGGATGAGTCATGGTCTCTTTCATGTCTTTGGCTCATCTTCCTTGCTTGCCAGCTCTTGTTATTGTTATTCCCATTGTGTTCGACTCTGTGATGCATGATGGTTCTGAGCCTGAGCACATCCGACAGGTGACCATTGCACGGATCTGCGAGTCTCAGCGTGGACACCAATGCATCAAGCTTCAAGCATGAGGACGTGATCTCTTTCATGTTGGTTGGTTTCCTTGCTTGCTCTCCTTTTTTCTCAAGGCTTGTGACACGAGAATTCTCTTCATCCCTCCTTCCTTGGTTGAAGCTTGCATCTTCGGGTTCTCTTGCCAGCTTCTGTGTAGACATTCTGTTGCGAATGCCTGGCTCCAGACCATCGCACGGACCTCTTCATATTGTCCATGTACCCACGTGTCGAGCACGAGGTCTCAGGTCAACTTGATACGTTCTATACCCACTATTCAACATAAACAAGAATATTGCTTCGAGTGCACTCCATCTCCTGATACACTTGAATAGAAATGAATGCACCTCAAATGTACACGACACTCGTGTACGTGAGTGGTCGTCATCAAAGTACATCCAATACAGACACACCCTCTATCAGCTTGTTCAACACCGCCGGCGTGATCTCCTCCACCTGCACGGTAATCGCTCTCTCCGTAGCAACCCTCCTATATGCTGCGACGTTGCCGCTTGGTGTGAGCAACAACGCGCTAAATGGTTGACTCAGTCGAGCAAGCATACGGAGAGCGCGCGTCTGCTTGTCTGTCTGTGAGAGAGACGAGGGTGGCCGAAGAGATGCGCCATCATCTCCATCTTGCAGTGGCGTGGCGGTCAGTCTACCAAACGACAAACTAAAGCGAGAGGCGAGCTCCGCCGTGCGTGAACGCGGGGCCACCAAGAAGGTAGTGGAAGGACCTGGGAGTGAAGGCAATTCGCCTATTGTAGAACATTGGTCATTTGTGCTCTCCTCGGGTAATGTCTCCAATATACTTCCCACAGGCTGTCGGTCGAGGAGAAAATCAACCCATGGGTGAACAAGGTATAAGGATTTGAATCGAGAAAGATCCTCCTCCGTCCTGATCTCCACCTTCCCAAGTGCGACTGTTTGTGCTCGGAACACTCGTTCCGACCTATTCGAAGAAACCGACAATGGCCCGAGTTTGAAAGTAATGCACGGGAGTATCATCCGTTTGCCCAAAAAAGACGGGACACGGAGCTGGTCGAGTCGGTCATATAGTGTTGTGATTGAGTTGAGGTTGAGTGATGTGTTGCGCAATCTGGCAGTGGTCTCCATTCCTGTCTCCGTGACAGTTCGCGGGATGTGGGAGGTCAGTGGCTGGCTGAACACACTGATGCGGGCTGGGAGGCAGCTATTAAAGCGTCCTGATTTCCCAGTCCATGCGAGAATCCTCGTGTCTCCCGAACTCGTGACAAGCTGCGACAACAGTCGTCCGAGTGCTTGGTCTCCCTCACCATACCTCACCGACAAGGAGAGCGAAAATATCCCAAGCAGTGAATATGCCTCATCCTCCAAGAGCGTCGTCTCTCGTCTTGATGCTAGACATAACTTCTCCCGTATATCATCTAGTCCAGGCTGGAGTGCCCTCAAGGCTTGCGCCGAGATCCCCGTTGCCTCCTCCATCTCCGAGAGAATTTCGGGTGATTCCTTGTTGGGTTGGGAATGTCGAGATTCATGTAGAGCGTCCAGTCTTCGTTGTAGAACCGGACCACCTTCGACGCATGGTATTCCTGAAATGTCCAGACACGGGAGTTCCAGGTGCTCCTCACGAGATCACCGCGCCGTGACGGAGAGCAAACACCACGGAGTAAAACGAGCGTCTGAGCGGCACCCTGGTACCACTTGAACATCGAAACCAGCGCTTCTTGCAGCACGAAGTGATCTGCTTTATTGATGCAACATGTATCGCTCCACGCCCATTGCAACCCGGCATCCCGCACAATCTTGCAAAACATTCGAAGCTTGTCATTGGTGGGGGATGCCTCGAGATCATATACGGCGATGTCCTTGACTGTCTCGAACAAGGGTTCATTGTCGTCCCACTTGTGCGAGAACATGGCATAACGATAGTACTCTGTCACGTCTTGCTCGATACGGGTACGATCGATGTTGGTCGTCATGGAGGATATCAACTTGTTGAAGACCGGGAGCGGCTCGGATGCGGAGACTTGTTCCGATTTGTCCATAAGGCGCCCAGAGATAGTGTTAATGAGTACCCGTGGAGAGTCACGAATGGCATCCTGGACAGCGTCCCGGACCGCCAGTCTCGTATTGCTTGGATTTATGTACCGATCATGGAGCGCTAGGAGAAAAGATCAACAGGTGAACGCTAGCATGACGTCGAAACCCTCACCGCGAATCTCCGGATCAGATGATTGCGAGATCTTTGATAGCATTATCTCGAACGCATTGATTGCATTTGCATAGTCTCCTGCCTTGTGCAACGCTGCATGCTTTCTCTCGTAACCCCATGGGGACGATGGATCAAGCTCGATCACCTGTTTATGATATATCGACGACGGCTAGTTTGCATGGCACGAGGCGACAAACCTTGTTTGCGTCATTCAACGCTGATTCTCCAAAACCACCTGCCACGTATGCCTTGCTTCGCTTGATGAAGAGACTTGTAGACACTGCTGGATGGAGGGCTAGTGCAGTCGAGTAATGGGAAACAGTATCACTGTGTCGTCCTGCATCCATTGCGCCATCCCCGAGCCTTTCCAGCTTCCCTGGACAATGTTCAAGTTCGACGTGCGCCCGTACAATATGCAAGTTAGCTTACCAAGAACCCATTCCACCACTTCAATGTGTGTATTTGCCTGCCCCACCATTTCGTCCACCATTTGGCGGAAACAGTCGCTAACATCCGTTACGCGAGCGGTTGTTTCGAGACATTCACATATGACCCGGTAGGCAATGAATCTCGGCAGAACGAACTCCTAATCAAGGACGTCGAACCAAGATGTATATCAGGGTAAGATGAAATACTTACGCTGGAAGCGGTAGCCAATGCATCTTTCCAGGAGCATCTTGCCAATGTTGCCTTTACCCACACCCCCAGAAGGTGTATGTGAGTCTGTGGATCGAGGGTTGCACGGCGCATCGACACATTAATGTTGGGGATTATCATCGAAGTGGCGTCATTAATTTTGGGACTAGCGAGACATTTATGCGTGAAATCTGACAAGAACAAAATAATAAAGTGGATGAAAACAAATTGGCAGGTACGAGCTCACCAGAGATCCACTCAGCCATAGACCCACTCATACAGACGTCATTACCAAAGGTATCTACCAACTGGAGAAGAGATTTGCCTGCATCCATAGTACAACCTGCTGCATACAAAGCTTCACAAAGACGTTGTCGAATCGTAATGGCAAGATCATCGAACCTCCAACCAGATATCTGCCAAAGACGTTGACCGTTGCCTACAAGTCACCGGATTATCGACAAGGACTTACCAGTGACACGATGAAGAAAGAAATTCTCACGCGATATGGCATTTGGGATCGAGCAAGCTCGAAGGAATGTATCGCACTCTGGTAGTCACCGCTCTCCATGTGTGAGCTTCCAAGTTGAAGGTGCATCATAGCCTACCAGAGATGTCAGGGGCGATAACTGCAACAACGTATTGTATGCTTGCCTGCACCACATTGTATACAGCGTTGAATGTTACTGTATCGATGAGGTCGCCAACGCGTGACACTGCCTCATTAGGCTTTCCGGCCATGAACAGTATGACGGCCTGAATAAGGCAAAGAGCTGTAAGATAACCAAGTCCGACCAACGAAAGATACACACCTTGATCAAAAGGAGTGTATCCATGTGAGTCGGATCGCAGTGTCTGAACGCCAAGTCGAACACGCGGCAACCTTTCTCCTTTTGTCCATTTCCGATGAGTGCGACACTCATTGCGATGTAACCGGTGACAGAGGGATCAATCCCAATGGACTTGGGGTGATTTTAGAGCGAGTATCGGGAGTATGACTAGACGCACGCTTTTGGCATCTTCAATCGCCAGGTCCCACTGTTGTAACTGCGATCGTACGAGTGCTCTGGTGGCGAGTGCAAGATGACGTTTATCCCGAGTATTGGAGGTTGTTTCCGTCAATGATGCTTCGACGTCCACGAGGCGGTTCTGTTCCCACGAGCGGAGGGCAGCGTCCGTGATATGAATGAATGGTGACTGAGAGACAAAGTAATTAATTTCCACGTTGCACGAAGATAGATCAGTGGATATCAACGGTACACGGTACTTACGGGATACTCTGATGAAGGCAAGCCGTATCTGAGATTGTGGACCGTAAATTTTCCAGGGAGTCCAATTGCGAGCAACCGGTCGTCCGGAGACAACGCGAGGGAAATTATGTTTTCAGGCTGTTGGACATGACTGAGTTGGGTGTGGGCCGACGTGGCCCAACATATGACAGTGCTGCCTGAAGAGTAGGCGATGAATTCTCCATGCCGCGGTAGGACAATGCACGGGGATGAGCCGTGACGGGGAACTGTCCATCGCGAAACTTCTGTCCTGGTGGAGGTTTCAAATCTCTTGATTTCATCACCAGATATGAAAAATAAGTGGTTGCCGAACCAGAGAAGACCGGTCTTGTGCCACGTGGGTACTGATACATTGATGTCGATAAGCAAGCGACCTTCATTGCTGTCCCAGACTTGAACGGATTGAACGGTGGCTGTTGCGATTCGAGCGCCGTCTGGCGAGTATTTCGCTGCAATGTAGTACCAGTGGTTGGGGTTCAGTGTTTGTACTTGTTTGCGGGTAACCACATCTAAGACGGTGGCTGTGCCCAATGAGACATAGATGAGTCGAGTCGAGTCTGGCGAGAAATCGATTGCCTGGATGTAGCTGCTGGAATACATGTCGTGCTTCCAGACTTGTTTGTATGTCTTCACGTCCCATAGAAACACCCCGTCGTACATTGTCCCCGCTGCGATCCATCTTCCATCTTTGGACACAGCGACACACCAGACACGGTTTGCCTGCATGGTCGCCATTTTCTTGCCGTCTTGCACTCGCCAGACTTGAACCCCATCGTGGCCACCGCCCACGAGATACTCGCTATTCGCTGAAAACGTCACCGCCTTCAATTCCTTGATGTCTATGTTGATTTCGATGGTCGGGGAACGTCCTTGTTTAACTATCAGCATCAACGCAGCTCCATTTTTACCGGTACGCACCAGTCATGGCTGACTTGGAGTCACTAGTTCTGACGCAGCTATCAATTGTGAGAGTCACTGGACAAGCCGTGGTTCCTTCGTTTCCATCGATAGATGGACCACAGCTCCTTGTCTGTTTGCGGCAACTGTTTCCCGCTACCAAAACTTGCGAGCAGTTACTGTCTTTTTCGGCTAAGTTGGCCGCGTGGGAAATCATGAGTCAGAACACGCTGTAACCTTCTCTCTGTCGTAGCACCTCAACGCCTCACCGGAATTCGAGATCAACAATACCATTCAACTCGGACAACCCTGTGGATTGCATCCTGGACTGACCGGAAGAAAAAAAAAGGGATTTTAAAAATCCGGAATTTCACGGTTCCGGGATTTCCTGCTAAC
>JBBPNA010000572.1:0-16617 GCA_038090555.1 Boletus subcaerulescens | reverse complement strand
TTAAAGATAATTACAATTGTAAATACTTTCTTAATATTTTATTAATATAGGGAGTAGAGTAATCGAAACTCTGTCTGTAAAGTGTAAATTTACTGCTATACCACTCAGCTAACCCCCTAATTCTTATATAATTAAATTACAATTCTGTTAGTAATAAATTAAAATCTTAAAATTAATTTCAGGCTTAATAATAATATATATGTTCATAGTTTATTAATATATTTTAATTAATTTTACATTGGAGGGGTTATATACTCTTCGTTTTATTTTTCAGCAGCACCTTCCAGTACGGCTACCTTGCTATGACTTTTGAGATGTTACTCAATTTAATTCGTTGGGTTCAGTTTTTTCTTAACAATCCCGTTTATAAAATTAGATTAGACCAGAGTATATATGTTACTATTGAGTAATTATATATTCAAATAGCTAATAAGCATGTTCTATTTATCCAATTAAGGAAAATCTAATCTTAAACTAATACTCATATAAAAGCTATTTTATACTTTCTATTAAATAGATTGAAAATAAGAAAATAAGAACAATACACCACCTTCCTTAAAATCAAGCTCCTTCCCAGCGACAGACGGTTAGTTCATCCTGAATGCTTAATTCACCGTTGCGTAATGATCAACGATTACTCGAAATTCCTTTTTCATGTCACCGAGTTTCAGATGACAATTCAACTAATTTAATAGTTAACTTTCTTTAATGATTAGCTCCTCCTTACTCCTTGAATCATATTTGAAATATAATTCTAAATTATTTAGGAACAGAATTGCATCACTTTGTAAAAGTTTTTGTGGCACGTCTATAGCCCAGTTCATGAGGGCCATAATGACTTGTCTTAGCCCCAACTAGCATCTTATCAACACTATTATGTATTATGTATAAATTAATACTAGGGATTTCGTCCGTTTACGGATTTAACCAAACTTCTCACGACACGGACTGACGACAGCCATGCAACACCTGTAATCTTACAATAATTTATTAATTCATAAAGATATGGAAAATTGCTTTTCAATATTTTATTAAATTTAAATAAACATTAATAAGAATATACAAGAACTGGTAAGATTTTACGCGGATTATCGTATTAAATAACATGCTTCACTTCGTTTGCTTCAAGACCGACTAATTTTTTTGTTTTCAACTTTGCAGTCTTACTAACAAGGCGGAATGGTCATCGTGTTAACCTCGTCACTAATATTTATATTATATGTAATAATATAATTATATTATTTAATATATTTTAATTTTTAATAACTACCATTCATCGTTGACTGAGAGAGATAATTAGGTCTCTAATCTAAGTTTCTTATTCTCCCCTTCGTTTCTGAGCGTCAATCTTAAGTAGATAAATAGCTTTAACCTTTAGTACTCCACATTATTATAAGTTGCCAGTCCTAATTAATTATGTTGTTTAGCTTACCCTCTTTTAGATTCTAGCTTTAATTAAAATATTATTATATTATTTTAAAGCCGCCTACACACCCTTTACGCCTGATTATGACGATTAACGTTTGCGTCTAAGGTCTTACCGAGTCTTCTGGCACCAAATTTAGACGACACTAATAGTAAGATAATATCATTATTTTCTCTTACCTTATCTTAATATTAAAATTAAGATTTCAGTTAGCTAGTTCACTCTTGCGAGCATTGACTAATATTCTTGACTGCAGGTAATTTATATTACTTGGGGTATTTTCACTCCCAATGTGGCCATATGTTCTGTCAAACTTGGCTTTTGATCGTAGACTTGGTAGGCCGTTACCACTACCAACTATCATAATCAAAGTAAATAGAATCCTAAAGCAGAAAAATTCCTTTGTAAGTAAAATAGAAAATTTTACCTTAATCATTTATTCATAATACATTACTTAAAATTATTAATATGCTTAATCAGTCAAATATTAAATAATTATAAAAATAATAATATTAGTAATAATTATATTAATATAATTCATTAAAATAAATTTAATGAAAGTTTAATATAATACGAAAATACTCATAAATTTATTAAGAATATCTTTATTTTCTTTTCTGATTAATTATCTCCTAGTTATGGAGACTTATAGGGTATCTTATTTACTATACTCACCTCTACACCTTATTTCTTAGAGTAAAATTTACTATCCGAAATAACGATTTGCATGTCTTAAAACTACTGAATAACGTTCAATCGGAACCAAAATTAAATTCTTACTAAAATTTGAACAATTAATATTTAATTATCTTATTATATATGTTTTTCACAATATTTTATATCTCTTTTAAAATTGAATATGAATAATTAAAAATTTTATTTAATAAAAATAATTATACGTTTTATATTCATAATACGGGCACTGTCGGATTTGAACCGACGACTCTTTTGGAGTACTCGTTTTCAAGACGAGCGCCATAAACCAGACTCGACCAAGTACCCTATCTAATTACTTATATTTTAATTAATTTAATTACATAAGACCGAAGGGAATTGAACCCTTATAATATCCATTATGAGCGAACTGCATTAACCAATTATGCTACAGTCTTTAAATATGAATATATTATACATTATAAGATATATTAAATACTCTTTAGATATTTATTTATTAAAAATATTAATAAAATGAAGAGTTTAGGAATCGAACCTAATGTGGTCTGAGACCAATTCTTTTACAGAGAACCACCATTACCAATCGGATCACCTCTCCTTCAAAATAATTATATAAACTTCTTTTAAGTTAGGTTTATCAAATTAGAATTATTTTTGTAGAGTTATAAATTTTTAATTAGGTTTCTTATTCATTAAATCATATTCTAAAATTTAATTAAGAAAAAAAGGAGGGGGTATTGACTATAATATTAAATAGGTAATTATTCGTGAGTATTAGTTAAAGATATAGCACCAGATCCTATTTCTAATACAAATCCTATAGTTAATACAAGGAAAAATATTAAACCAATTACAAATCCATAAGTACTTACTTGATATAAAGTAACAGCTAAAGGGAATAATAATAAAATTTCTAAATCAAAAACTAAGAATAACATAGCCACAATATAGAAATGAATTTGGAAAGTAGATCTAGTTTGTCCTTCAATAGCTAAGAAACCACATTCATAAGCAGAGGCTTTAGCTTCATAAGCATTTTTAGGTGCTAATAAAAGATTCATACCTACTAAAACCAAAGCTAAAACTGGAACAAGTATAAATAATGTCATTAAATTATTCATGATATATATTATTTATCAAATAGTAATATTGATAGTAACTGAACACTATTTAAAATTATTGTAGGTTTAATTAAGAATAATAATATACCTAATGTTAAACTAGATATTAAGAAACTATGGAAATTATTTAATACTAATTCATTACTTTCTGTAGTATTTGATTTAGCATTTGTTTCTTCTGTATGTAACACTCTTATTATTTTTATGTAATATGATGCACTTATAACACTAGTTAATATAGCTACAATAGCCATTAAATAATATTGACTATCAATAGCAGAATATAATACATAATATTTAGAAAAGAAACCAATTAAAGGTGGAACACCAGCCATTGAGAATAAACAAACAGTTAAACTTAAACTTAAAATAGGGTTATGGAAGAATTGCCCTTTTAATTGAGAGATAAAATTAATATCCGAATTAATTAAGTTATTGTTAATTAAATTATTTTTATTAATAACATAACCAAATGCTAATAAGATTAAGAATACATTTAAATTTGTTAAACTATATTGAATTATATAGAAATATAAAGCTTCTATTGAACTTGCTGAATTTATAGCTAAAGTAATTAAAATAAACCCAACATGAGAAATAGTACTATAAGCTAATAATCTTTTAATTCTAATTTGTGATAATCCAACAACTGTACCTATAATTAAAGATAATAATGCACTTAATAACAATAAATGTTTAATTTCTACTATTTTATAATTAGCAAAATTTAAGAAAGATACTGGTAATAAATTAATATTATCTAATACTGATAAAGAAGTTGATAAATTTAATCCATTTATTATTTCAAATAGTAAGAAAATTATAGCTATTTTAGGCATTATAGTCAACCAAATAGTAACTATAGTAGGACTATTATCATAAACATCAGGAGCCCAATTATGTAATGGTGCTGCTGCTATTTTAAATAATAAACCTAAGAAAATAAATATAATTCCTAAGGTTATACCCAATAAAACAGGATCATGGAATGTAAAAGCGTTTAAAACAGAACTTAAACTATATAAAGATTCAAAATTAGTAATACCTGAATATGAGTAAATTAAAGCTACTCCTAATAGTATCACACAAGATGATAATCCACCTAATAAGAAATATTTTAATCCTGCTGCAGTAGCTGATTCAGAATCTCTATATAAAGTAGCTAAGATATAAACCCCAAAAGATTGTAGTTCTAAACTTAAATACATTGAGATAAAATCTGATGATGATAATAATAATGAAGATCCTAAACTACTAAATATAACTATTAAAGAATATTCAGTTGCCGGATTATTTACGAAAGTTAATTTATCTAATTCTAAATTAAAATTAGAATTGTTTTTGTAACTATTTTTCAATAGATGTTTATTAAATATAGGCCAAGCTGTTAATATTAAAGCTCCTATAATATAAATAAAAATATCTATTAATTGTGATGTAACAGTTATATGGAATAAACCACTATATATACCTAAACCTGATTCAATTGATTGAATATATAAGGTATTGAAAGATAATCCAGCGGCATAAATAAATATAATAGCAGTTAATCTAATAAATAAATTAGGAGACAAATTCACTCTGATAGAAGGAATGGCAATAGCCACAATCAATATTAATAAACTAATAAAATTCATTAAACCTTAAATACCCTTATATGTATATCTATATTATATATAAATTAATTTATACAATTAAAAATAATTTATATTCATATTAATATAATTATATTTATACTTTTATATATAAAAATTATAAATATGATCATGTATAACATTAATACAATAATTTATAATATCTTACTACTTAGTATTAATTAAAAAAAGAAATTAAATAAATTGGAGGGGTTATTAAATATTTAATCTGTGTTATTAATAATAAATTTTCTACTACAATTATCAGGTTTTCTAAATTAGTAACTAAATTAATGTTATAATAATATTCTTAAAATACTTATTATTATAATATTAGAATCTAGATTTTCTTGAGATAAAAATAGTAGCTACCATTGCTAATAATAATAATATACTACAAATTAATAATAAAGCTGCACCATATGTATATAAATTGTGTCCAATGGCTTCAATATGTAAAAAGTTAGTAATAGTTATATCAGCAATAGAAGGGTTAAATGTAGTCAATACATTAACTAAAGATGAATTATTAACTGTTAAGAATAAACTATTAACCATATTAGTTAAATCAAAGAACATAGAGATAATAGAGACATTATTAATTTGGAAAGGTAATATAGTATATATTATATATATAAATAAAGAACCTATAGCTAATGCTAACGGAAAATTTTGTGTATATTGAGATCCTGTTTCTAAAATATCTGTTAATTTTATATTAATCATCATTATTACAAATAAGAATAATACAGTTATAGCACCAACATATAATAAAATATATGAGATACCAATAAATTCAACACCTAATAAAATTAAATAACCTGCAATATTAAAGAAAACTGAAATTAAAAATATAACAGCTAATACAGGATTAGTAGAAGTTATAACTAATAAACTAGAGAAAATTGCACCAAAAGCTAAAATGTTTAATAATAAATTTTTCATTATGTAAAGTAAATTTTATGCCTACGTTTTACCGTTCGTAATACTTATATATTACAACTAAAGGCTGAATTCATTAAATATTAATAGTTTCTACTAATACTTAAGTAGGTTTTACCTAGAATTTTTGACCTAAATTTATTAAATTTAAAATAAAGGCAGAGTTCCATTTGAACAAAAATCAATACAAACGCAAATATAAGTAATATAAATTAAAATTTTTATAATACATTTATTCACGTACTTATAAATATAAGTATATTATAAATATAAGTATTTAATCGCTATTGTTTGCGAATTTTAAAAAAAGGGTTTAATAATTAATTTAACTAATCTAAATACAATTAAATCAATAAATATTCAATAAAATTATTATATTTATAAAAAACCATAAAGATTACAAGAATTAACTAAATTAGTTATATCTTTATTAAAAGAATTTATTTAAATATAATCCTGTTGATACAGATATACTAAATGATCCTCTTCTATTTTTATTTGAAAATCTGGCTGTTTCAACCAATACTGCTTTTTTTCTAGCTAAACTTCCTATTTTCTCAGTTTTAACTGTTTTTCTTGGTACTATTTTTTGTGTTGGAAATCTTCCAGCAAATTTAATAGTTAATCCAGTTAAATATCCTGGTATAACAGAGAATCTTTTTCTTTGAATATTAGCAGTAGGTTTAGTAATTAATGCAGATTTATAAATTTTACCTAATAATCTTCTAATTTTTATATTTTCAGAAAAATAAGATAATAAGTTAACAATAATATTAGGATCATAAAAAGGATAATGTAATCTAATTAATTCTAATTGAACAGATTTATTAAAAATTTTACTTAATAATTGAGATAAAAATTTTAATTTATGATTATAAATATTTAAGAACATAGAATTATTCTGTAATTTATTGATATTACAATTATCTTCAGAATAATGAATAGGTTTATTATAATTAATAAATGCATTATTAAATAATCTTTTTAAGCTTTTTTGAGCTTGAATATCTGACATTTTTAATGATTCATTTCTTTTTATTATTACATCAATTATTTTTTTAATTTGTTTTGATGGTATAGTGAAATTTTTTATTACTTCTTTTTGATCATTAAAATTTAATTTATTAAATAGTTTGATAATTTTTTGTTTAGAATTAAAATATACTGATTTAAATAAACTTGTAATTTCTTTTTTAGTTTGATAATCTAACTTATTTAATAATTTATTAATTATATTTTGACTCCATTTTGCTTTCATATGTTTAGATAATTTGACATCAGGATAAAAAAATAACTGAATAAATATTTTATCATTTGTATAAGATATTCTAGGTTGACTAATTAAACATCTCATTGAAATAAAAGCTGAATGTAATAAAGTATATATATTTCTTATTAATCTAGTATTATTTAAATTAAATTTATAAAAATTATTTTTACTTACAGCTAAATCAGGATAATATTTACTAATCAATCTAATATAATTAATATTTTTAATATTATTATTAGAATTATTATTAACTAATAAATTTAAAGGAAATTTTATTTTATTAATTATATTATTATCAACATATTTATTTATCATATTATCATTAATTTGAGTTACATTACTTCCTCCTGAAGTTATATTTATTTGAGATTGTGTTTTTATTTGTTCTGTGGTTATATTTACTAATTCTAAAGAATTATTTTGTTTTTTGTAGTTTTGTACTTGTTTACTATAAAATTGTAAACTTTTTAATTTTCTTCTGAAAAATTTCATTTTTGTTTTAGAATTATTTTTAAAGAAACCATCAAAATTACCTATTACATGTGAAGGGTTGTGTTCACTTCCTTTATATTTAGGATTCGTAGACATAGATAAATATAATTTTTGTTTTAAACTTGAATAGAATAAAGGAATTATTTTCCCTATATTTTTATGGTTATTTTCCAATTTTTTTTTGCTAAATTTTGAGTTATTTTACTAACTTAATTAAACATATTCGAAAAAATATAAATAAAGTGAATAATTATTTTTATAATAATATTAAAATATATTATATAGACTTTATTTACTTATTTAATAAATCATTAAATACTAAAATATAATGTTAATATATGGAATACGATACAATATAAAATTTATTAAAAATAAAGCTGAAAAGTGGTAAATACTTTAAAAAATTAATATTTAAAGTATTGAATAAAATTTAACAATATTAATATAAAATTGTACCCTTAATATTATTAAATTATATTATCAGCTCATACTTTTATGTAATATATATTATTATAGTTAATAAGGAGGGGAGAGGGTAAACTCAAATAATGAGTAATATTAAGTTGTAATACTATAATTATTATATAATTTATTTATTAAATATTATATAATAAAGATGATACTGATACATGTATTGAATCTAATATAACATTAGGAAATATACCTAGTAATATTGTAGGTATTAATAAAGAAATTAAAATAATAAATTCTCTTCTAGTAATATCTAATACAATTACATTATTCATATTAGGTGAATAAGTTCCATATGATATTCTATTATATAAAAAGATAGAGTAACAAGCAGATAAAACTATCCCAGTAGCACCTAATGCTGAAATTATAGGATTAACTTCCCATATTCCAATTAAAGATAATTGTTCACCTAAGAAATTTAAACTTAAAGGTATTCCAGTGTTACATAATGTAAATATAAAGAATAATATAGTAAAGATAGGCATATAAGTAGCTAAACCTCTAATATATTTAATAATTCTAGTACCTGTTCTTTCATAAATAATCCCACCTACACAAATGAATAAAGCAGGAGAAACAAAACCATGAGCTAAAGCTAATAAAATAGCTCCTTCAATACCTTGGATGTTATTAGAGAATAAACCTAAAATAACAACACTCATATGAGCAATACTTGAATAAGCAATAAGAGTTTTAGTATCTTGTTGGATAATTGTAGTTAAAGAAGCATAAATTAAAGTAATAATAGCAACAGTTTGAACTAAAGGACCAAAATAATTTGTAGCATCAGGTAAGAAATTAATTAATATTCTAATATAACCATATGTAGCAAATTTTAATATAGTAGCAGCTAATAAAATAGATCCAGCTAAAGGACTATCAGCATGAGCTCTATATAACCAACCAGTGAAAGGCCATAAAGGAGTTTTAATAGCAAGAGCTAAGAAGAAAGCTAACCATAAAATTTTTTGTGCATCTGCATTAATTTCAACTAATGATAATAATTGGAAATCTGTTGTACCCGCTAAATTAAAAATTTGTAAAATAGCTAATAACATAAATAAAGATCCAAATAGTGTATATAAGAAGAATAAATTAGCTGATCTAAATCTAAATTCTCCAGATCCGTATACAATTATTATTATAAATAAGATTGGTAAAACACTTTCAAAGAATATGTAAAATAATAATAAATCTAACACTAAAAATACAGCTAATTGTAAAGTTTCTAAAATTAAGAAAGCTATTAAAAAGAATTTCAAGTTAGAATTAATATTATAAGCATTAGAAATGATCGCAATAGGAGTAATGAAAGTAGTTAATAATACAAAATATAAAGATATTCCATCAATACCAAAATTTAAATGTCCAAAAGTTAAGTAATCAAATTCAGATACAAATTGAAACTGAGTTGTATTAGAATCGAAATTTAACCATAAGAAAATAGAAATTAATAAATTAATTAAAGAAGTTGTAATAGCAATAGTTCTCATTTTAGATTGACTATTTAAACTATTTTCTTGAATAGATAAAATAAATAGAGAACCTATTATAGGGATAATTAATAATAATGTTAACATTTTTCTTTTTTATTTTTGTGTTTTTGTGTGTCTTTATTTTATTTCCTAAATGTAGTATTTTTTAATATTTTATGTTTTTTAAAATGGAGAGTAATTAATAATTAAATAAATTTTAATTGAAATTAAGGTTTATTAGATAAACTAGGTAATAAAGAAAAGAATAAAGCTGATATATAGATAACAATTAATCTAAATTCAGATATAACGTAAGTATCAAATAATAAGGGTGCGAATACTAAGAATACTAATGATAATATTCCTATAGTAATGTATAAAGAATAAGTAGTAATAACCCCAGTATCTAATTTAGCAATATTATTAGCAGAATTTTCTAAAACAGAAGCTAAACCATAAGGACCTAATAATTCAATTACACCTCTATCTAAAACTTTAGATATAGTATTACCAGTTATTAATCCAACTGAAATGATATAATAGTTGTAAATTACATCAAAGAAATATTTTCCGTTAAGGAAAGTATAAATTTTTCTACCTAAAGCAGAATCAGTTAAATTAACAATAAATTCAGGATACACATGATATAAGAATATAGCACTTGTAGCACCTAATATTGAGAATAATGTAGGTAATAATTTTATTATTAAAGGTAAACTAAATTCAGCTTCAATAATAGAAATATTATTAGGATTAATAAAAATAGAATTAGCAAAGAAATCTGAACCTACACCAACAAATAAATCAGAGAAAACAAATCCAAAGAATATACTAAATAAAGCTAAAATAAATAAAGGAATAATAACAGCAAAATTAGATTCATGAGAATTTAAATAAACATTTTTAATCCCATTTGGTACAGTTAAGAATACTAAACTTATTAATCTGAATGAGTAAAATGCTGTTAATCCAGCTGTTAAACTTCCTAATAAATAAGCATAAATACCTGAAAAACTGTATTGTCCATAAGCTAACTCTATTATTAAATCTTTACTATAGAATCCTGTTAACCATGGAGTAGCTAATAAAGATAAAGACCCAACTAACATTGTTGTATAAGTAAATGGTAAGAAATTAATTAAACCTCCCATTTTTCTAATATCTTGCTCATCAGCGAAACTGTGGATTACAGCACCAGCACCTAAGAATAATAATGCTTTAAAGAAAGCATGGTTTACTACATGCATTAAAGCTACATTATATTGACTTAAACCTACAGCCATTACCATATAACCTAATTGAGATATTGTACTGAAAGCGATTATTCTTTTTAAATCATTTAATACTAAACCACAAGTAGCTGCAAAGAAAGCTGTACTGGCTCCAATTAAAGTAATAACTAATAAAGCAGTAGGACTAAATTCTAAAATAGCAGAGGATCTAATTAATAAATATAATCCAGCTGTAACTAGAGTAGCAGCATGTAATAAAGCACTAACTGGTGTAGGAGCTTCCATAGAACCAGGTAACCAAGAATGTAAAGGAATCTGAGCAGATTTAGCCATAGCTCCCATTAATAATAATAAACTAATTATCGTAATTGCTGTTTCATTCATAAAAGGTGCTAAACTAAAAATTGTTGAATAATCAACAGATCCGAATAAGGCAAATAATGCAAAAAATCCTATACTTAATCCCATATCACCTACTCTATTCATAGTTAAAGCTAAAATAGCTGCTTTATTGGCTTGAATTCTAGTAAAATAGAAATTAATTAATAAATAAGAAACTACACCAATACCTTCCCAACCTATAAACATTACAAAATAATTAGCACCAGAAACTAATAATAACATGAAAAAAGTGAATAAAGATAAATAAGAAAAGAATCTTTGATTATGAGGATCTTCAGCTAAATAAGAAGTTGTATATATATGAATTAATGTTGATATATATAATACAGGAATAAACATAGATACAGTTAATTGATCAAATAAGAACTCCCATGATATAGACATAAATTCTGAATCAACCCAATTAAATAAATAAACTGATACAGGAGAACCACATATACCAACTTCATAGAATGCTATTGTAGCCAATAAAGATGAAATAGATAAACAAGTACATGTAATTATATGAGATCCTGTTATACCTATTTTTCTACCCATAAAACCAGATACAAAAGACCCTAATAATGGGAAAATTAAAATTGATAAATACATAAAAATTTTAAGATCTAATAGAAATATTTCCTCTTAATCTATAAAAAGCTACTAAAATACTTAAACCTATCACTGATTCAGCTCCAGCTATTGAGATAATATATATACTGAAAGTTTGTCCTATAGTATCATCAAATCCAAATGAACTTATTAAAACTAATAAAGTAACAGCAAGTAGCATAATCTCTATAGCAATAATCATTAAGATTATATTTTTTCTATTTAAAATAAATCCTAAAATACCGATTAAAAATAATAATATTGATAGATTCATAAGATAAATATTAGCCTTATTACCCTTAAGGACATTTAATAAACTAATTATCTATCTAAATAATTTTACATTTGTATAATTTAATTACTTTGATAAATAATTGAAAAAGTGAATTACCTTAATATATAATTTACTTTTTAGTAAAATAAGTTTTATATCCTTTACTTATTTTATAATAGAATGGGAATTAATTATATAAAATATACATTATATAATTAATAATAAACAGTAAAAATAATTTAATAATGTTATTAAAAATATCAATTATTTATATTAAAATATAATAAGAATTTGTTAAAGTTATTATTTTGCTATATTTTATGTTTAATTAAAAAGAGGTGGAGATAAAATAAAGATTAAATAAACTAATATTAGTTAAAAAAGAAGTAAAGTAAGTAATACACTTCTTTATTAAAATTATAGTTATAATCCTCCCCAGTAGTATACAGCAATAAATAAGAATAACCAAACTATATCAACAAAATGCCAATATAAAATAGCTGATTCACATCCTTGGTGATGAGTATTTGTTACATGATAATTTATAGTTCTAACTAATTGTACTAGAATAAAGATAGTTCCAACTATTACATGAATACCATGTAATCCAGTTGAACAGTAGAAAGCACTTCCAAATACTGAATCTGATATTGAGAAAGTTGAATTAGCATATTCTAAATATTGTAAGAAAGTGAAAAGAACAGCAAATAAAACAGTTAATTCTAATCCTATTAAAGTGTTTTTTCTGTTACCATTAATTAATGCATGGTGACCAAAAGTTACAAAAGCACCTGAAGATACTAATAATATTGTATTTAATAATGGAATAGCAAAAGGATTTAAAGGTGTTATTCCTTGAGGTGGCCATACCCCTCCTATTTCAATAGCAGGAGATAAACTAGAATGGAAGAAAGCCCAGAAAATACTTAAGAAAGCAAAAACTTCACTAACAACAAAAAGTATGAATCCAATTTCTAAACCTTTTTTAACTTGTTTTGTATGATGTCCTCCTAAAGTAGCTTCATTACCTACATCTCTAAACCAGAAAATCATACCACCTAAAGTTAATATAAATCCTAATTCTAATATAAGATCACCAGAATAGTAACCTTGCATATACATTACAGCTCCAATAGTTAAATTTAATAAAGCAAAACTTAATACTAAAGGCCATGGAGACACTTCTACTAAATGATAAGGGAAATATTGAAAATTATGTGATTTTATCATAATAAATTAAATTTAGACCAAAATTATAAATTTAAAGAAATAAAATAACATTCTACGAATATTATACATAGTAAATAAATATGATAAATAATAAAATTATTAAACTAAAATTATATTAATAATAGATTTTAAATAAGAAATTTACAGAATATTATTTTTTTAATAATGTGATAAAATTTTTATTAAAAATTTAACTTTAATCATAATATAAAATATATTCTCTATATATTTATTATAATTAAAATATGGAAATTACTATAAATTCTTTATAAAGTTATTATTATTTAATAGAAATAATAATATTTAACATACTTATATAAAGTTATTTATTTATATGTTAATATATAAATATTAAATAAATATTTTATTAAAAAAACACATCATATTTATGTTTTTAGTAGATTGCTTAAGAATAATATAAATTAATTATATTATATGTTACTTTTAATTTTAATTTTTAATTAAAATTTTATAATTCTTTTGTAATATTTTTAAAGTTAATAAGGAGGGAGTATAATATATAATATATAATATAAATATATAAATATATGAAAATATAAATATAAGTTTATATTTTATAAACTTTTTATTATTCTGTAGCTATATCTATTAAAGTATTTTCAACTAAACCTATTACAGGTACAATTAATACGAACCATGCAAAATAGAAGAATGTTGATACTTGACCAATAAATACAAAAGGTTCATTAGGATGTTGTGATCCAATCCACATTAAGATGAAGAAATTAAATACAAAAGACCAGAAAGCTACTTTCATAGCAGGTCTAAATTGGCTACCTCTTTGTCTTGATACATCTACAATAGGTAATATCAATAAGATTAATAATGATCCAAACATAGCTAATACTCCTAATAATTTATTAGGTATTGATCTTAATATAGCATAGTACGGTAATAAGTACCATTCTGGTACAATACTTGCTGGTGTACTCATAGGGTTAGCTTCAATATAATTATCACTATGTCCTAATAAATTAGGATAATAGAAAACCAATATTGATAAAGCTAAGAAGAAGAATAATATTGTGATAAGATCTTTAAACATATAATATGGATGAATTGCATATCTATCCCCATTTGATGATATACCGTTAGGATTATTTGATCCGTGTGTGTGAAGAGCAATTAAGTGAGCTAAAGCTAAAGCTGCTAATAAAAATGGTAAGATATAATGTAATGAGAAGAATCTATTTAATGTAGCATTAGATACTGAGAATCCTCCCCAGATTAATTCTACTAAATCTGGTCCAAATACAGGAATAGCACTTAATAAATTAGTAATAACAGTAGCACCCCATAAACTCATCTGACCATAAGGTAAAACATAACCTAAGAAAGCAATAGCCATCATTAAGATTAATATAATTACTCCAATTGACCAAACTAATATTCTAGGTGATTTATATGAACCATAATAAATATTTCTACCTATATGTCCATATACAAAGATAAAGAAGAAAGAAGCAACATTAGCATGAATATATCTGATTAACCATCCATTATTAACATCTCTCATAATATGTTCTACACTATTAAAAGCAAAATCTACATGTGGTTGATAATGCATAGCTAAGAAACATCCTGTTAAAATTTGAATTACTAAACAAGTAGCTAATAAAGATCCAAAATTCCATAAATATGAAATATTTGAAGGTTGAGGTGAATCTACTACATAAGAATTCATTAATCTTAATAAAGAATGACTTTTAAGTAATCTCATAATAAAATATATTATTATATAAATAAATTTAATAATTATCTAAAATGTTAGTAATAAGTAAATTAGCAGTTATTAAAAATCACTGACTAAAATATAATATTTTTATATTTAATTTTTAAAATAGAATAAATAAGATTATAGTTTAAAATATAATTTGTATTCACTGTAACAATAATTCTTCTTATTATTCTTTTTTTTAGAATGAATTATATATAATAATTGTTAGATATAAGCCCAAGAAGATTTGAACTTCTACGATTATCTCATCAAGATAACATTCTACCTTTAAATTATAGGCTTTTTATTAAAGCAATAGAATAAAATTAAGTAATTAATTCTAATTTATTCTGTTTATATTTTACATACAATATACAGATATTTAATTAACTTCTTTTAAAATTTTTATTAATATTTTTAAATTTATATATAAGATATAAATTACTTAATTTAAATTAATTATAGTTAACATATATATCATTGGAGGGATAATATATATATTTATATACTAACATAGTAAATTAATAGTTATATAAATTATTAAAGAGTTACTATAAGTTAATTTTAATTAATTATAGAATCTTTAATATAATTAAGAAAAATTAATATTTTATTATATTAGTAAGGTGCTATATCAAATGCTACTAATATACTTGGCACTAATATAATAAAAGCTACAGCTATAGGTAATAAGTTAATCCAACATAAAGAAATTAATTGGTCATATCTTAATCTAGGTAAAGTAGCTCTGAATAAAACAAATAAGAAACAGAAAATACAAGTTTTTAATCCTAAAATAATAGATTGTAAATTTATAAATGATCCATTAACTATTATTTCTGGTAAATTATATCCACCTAAGAATAATATAGCTGTTATACAACTAAATAACACAATAGAAGAATATTCAGCTAAGAAGAAAAATACAAAAGGAACTGAAGAATGCTCAGTGAAGAAACCAGCAACTAACTCAGATTCAGCTTCTTGTAAATCAAATGGTGTTCTACTTGTTTCAGCTAAAATTGAGATAAAATAAAATATGAATACTGGTAATAATGGAACTATAAACCATACTGATTGTTGTACTTCAATAATAGTTGAATAATTAAATGACCCTGCTAATAAAATAATAATTAAAATAGCAGAACTTAAAATTAATTCATATGATATCATAGCAGCAGTTGATCTTAAAGATCCTAAAAAGGCATATTTTGAATTAGCTGACCATCCTGCAAATAAAATACCATATACTCCTAATGAAGATAAAGCTAATGTATAAAAAATACCTAATGAAAAATCAAATAAAGTTAACCCTTGACCAAATGGAATAATACCCCATCCTAATAAACTAAAAATTAAAGTAGACACAGGAGCTAAATAGAATAACACTTTATTAGATTGACTTGGAATAACAGTTTCTTTCAAGATTAATTTTAAAGCATCCGCAAAAGGTTGCATTATTCCGTAATAACCTACTACAGTAGGTCCAACTCTTCTTTGGTGTGCAGCTAATTGTTTTCTTTCTATAATTGTCATAAAAGCTACTGATAATAACATAGGTAATATAACAGTTAATACATCAATTAAATTAATTAATATATTAATTATAGTCATTAAATAATTATTTATCATTAAATTTTT
>JBBPNA010000571.1:0-16630 GCA_038090555.1 Boletus subcaerulescens | reverse complement strand
AACATATATACTCGGGAGATACAGGGAGAACGACATGACCACCTCTTCACAATAGTGTCAGGAAGGGGGCTTTGGACAATGTAGCACAAATATTTATTGATGATAAAGGGAAGGTACCTTTATAATCATATCCCGAGCCTTACATTCCCCATCGGCAGATTCTCTTACATTCTGGTAAATATGTCAATTAAAAACACCTTAAATACCCTGCTAGCAAATCTCGAGTTTCAGTGATAAGGTTGATGTGTGTATTTTCGGGCTCCGACGTCGTGCCTTGTTCTGCTCCTGTGGACTGGGTTTGCAATACTTTTTCTTTATACAGTTAATATGCTCATAATGCATAAAGTCGGGACCCTCAAAGCCTTATCCATTACCATGGATATGCAAGACGACAATGTGTGACAAAGTGTGACATCACATCAGCAAAACCTGATTTAGGAACAAACACCTAAGTGACACAGCCATTACAGCATGATGTCACAATGAGCCACAAGTTTTCGAGTTCCCTGCACAGCAAGTGGCAGTGAAACTCTGATTTGGGCAGATAATCACAGCATACTTACAGCTGGCATGCTGGCTCACCCCACACAGTCCAACAGTGTGCAGATTACTATAGTCATTACATAGATTCCAGTAGATCCTGATTGTGCTACATAAAAATGCTAATTACATTTGTTGGACTTGTTAATTTTTTCACAAGCTATGATTATGTCATCATATTTTTGTTTGAGTCACGCCAAGGCCAAACCTTTGACTGAGTTGACTCATTGCCACCACCACCATGTTGTCAACAATGAGGATGCAGCAGCATCACCACCGCCACCATGTTGACAATGAGCTGGTATGACTGCCAGAACAACATGGTGGGACAGCCACAACCACCACATCGAGATGTGGTGGCACAGCTATAGTACCACAAGCTGCGATGATGACTCAGCTACTTTGACCTCTTGATCAAGGTGCTTCCTTCTTCTCTCTCTTCTTCCTGCACCCACTTGACCCCTCTTGTCAGTCCTACAAAAGGGCAACATCTCCTGCTACCCATTGACCTGCACGAAATTAGTATCGTGCTGAGTCAGGACACGAATTCTCAGATTCCAGCATAATATATGGTTGGAATATTCTCATTTCCTTATGCAAAGGTAGACCACTATGTAGGCTACCTTCCCACTGTTGCAATAGCTGGTAGCCGGCATTCTCGCATGGGCTACCTAGGAATCTACTCTAGGGTTTACTTACCTTGGATGGGTTGGGAGTTCTCAGAGATGATAGTGGTTGCTGGTCAAGAGAGATGTATTATATTCAGACTCAGTTGAGTCTTATATACACTTTGTAATGCTTACTTAATCTAAGGTCATGTGACTGTAAGTATGCATCCTTTCAACACTCCCCCTTGTCTAGTATACGGTAGATACATAGATATCAAAGGAGGAATATAAAGTAAATAGAAACATCTGCATGATCTTTACGATGGCGAGTTGAATTCCAAACCGAGCTGGGAGCGAAACTCCTTGAACTTGACATGTCCAAGGTTCTTAGTGAACATATCTGCGGGATTGTCGGTCCCTGGGATAAAGAGCAGCTCTACCTGCTTCCATAGCATCACAGCATCACGTACAAAGTGGTAACAGATCTGGATATGTTTGGAACATTTTTCGGTAACTGGGTTCTGCACAATAAAGAGCGAACCTTGATTGTCACCACAAACGGGGATGGGGCCAAGGCGATAGCCAAGTTCTTCCATCATTTGATGAATCCAAATAGCCTGGCGCATACAGTCGCTCAAGGCCATGTACTCAGCTTCTGTAGAAGACAGAGCTGTGGTCTTTTGTAAGTGTGAGTTCCACAAGAACACACCATCTGCGAATTTCAGGTAGAAACCTGTTTGCGAGTGAGACATGACTTTGTCTTGTCCCCAATCAGAGTCAGTGCAGGCGATGATGCCTTTACCGCTCTTGCCGCTGTATACGAGAGAGTAGTCTCAGGTACCAAGGAGGTACCGGCAGATGTATAGAGCCTTGTTCAGATGCTCTTCTGATGGGTTTGCAGACATGCAGGCGAGTTGGGTAACCACATATGAGATGTCAGGTCTTGTGCTGATCATAAGATACAGCAATGATCCGATGACCTGTTGGAATCACGTCCAAAGTTCCAGTTGGATGGGGAGATCATTCTTCTCTGGGTAATAGCCCTGAGGGAGAGGGGTGTTGATGATTTTTGCGTTAGTCATGCCGCATCACTCTATGACTTTGTCAAGGTATTCTCGCTGGTCTATCTTAATTGTTTGACCGTCTCGACATATGTTCATTCTTAGGAATTTGTGTGTTTCTCCTAAGTCGCGACAGTTCCACTTTTTCATGAATGCAGCCTTAACCTTGTCTACGAAAGGTTTGTTGGGGCCGCAGAAGATGGCGTCATCTACGTAGATAATCGCTAGGATGAGCTCTTTGCCTTTGCGATAGATGAATAGGCCAGCATCTGTTTTAAGACACGTGAAGCCCAGTTCCTTCATGGATTTGTCGAGTTCGCGCCACCAAGCTAGTCCAGCTTGCTTAAGGCCGTATAGGGCATGTAGTAGTCTCAAGACCTTCCCTTTGAGATGAGGGGGCATAAAGCCTTCAGGGAAGTCCATGTATAGTTCTTCGTCCAGTTTGCCATATAGATAGGTGGATCGGACGTCGAGACCTGTGATGTACCAGTTCTCTGTTGCTGCGAGGGCGAGCATGCACCGCACTGTCTCGAAGCATACGACAGGGGAGAATATCTGATTGAAATCAATCCCTTCTACTTGGGAGAAGCCTTTGGCAACGAGCCGGGCTTTCTTTCTACTGTCTGATTTTACATCAAAGACCCATCGGTTTTTAATAACCTTCCTGTTTGCAGGTTGATCCATGATTTCATAGACCTTATGATCCTTGAGTATTTGTAACTCATTGTGGCAGGCTTTATGCCAAAGGGTTTGTTCCTCTTATGGTAGCTTGAGGATGTTGCGGTATGTCCATTCGCGGTAGTTCGTGTTGGACTGTTCTACTTCCAGTGGGAAAGCACGGTTGCAGAGGTATGAAACCAATGCGTCTCCCCCTTCCCTGGTGATGCGCTCTATGTCATCTTCCGACGGAGGCATTCCTCCAGGGACGACAGGTGAATCCGAAGGTCCAGCCGGTGCTTCTTCAATGAGTCTGCGCCAGTCAGAGATGTGTTCAATGTCTCGAAGCTGCTTTAGCGGTTTGCAGCGCTCCCCATACACGTTTCTGGGATGGACGGGGGCATGGCGCTCTCACTGTGGGCGCTCTGGCCAAGCAGGTGGAGGCGGAGGCGGACAACGGGGAGGGGTAACCAGAGGTGCCGGTGGAACCGGCGGCAGTGTAGGAACCCTAGGAGGTGCTGCTGGAGGTGGAGTAGGTGGCCTGGGGGCTGGGCGACGATGGACAGTAGGAGGAGCGATTTCCACATCTGACTCCAAGTCCAATGGTTCAGAATCTGAATCTGAAGACTCGTCATCATGAGAGTGAGAACGTGGCAGGTGGTTAACGGGCCAGTGAGGCTGAGCCTTTGAACACCTTGGGAAGAGGTGCTCATCAAATATGGCGTGAGCCGATGTGTGTAGCACGTTATTAGGGCGCATAAAAAGGTAGTTTGAATCACTACCGGCAGAAATGCCCAGGTAGATCATCAATTATGATTTAGGCTGCAATTTGCCTTTGCGAGTCTCGACAGATAAGTGGACGTATGCACCACAGCCAAAAACCCGAAGATGCAAAAAAGTAGGCTTTTCGCCGGTGAGCATCTCGGATGGCGTTTTCCATTGGAGCCGATGTGAAGGGGTGCGATTATACACATGAAGTGCATGTAATACCGCGAACTCCCAATAGAAATCGGGCAGGCAAGCCTGCAGTCACATGGGTTGTGCCTTGTCCATTATAGTACGGATGAGGTGTTCCGTGCGTCCATTCTGCTGGTGGGCATAGAGGGCAGATTGTTGTATATGTATGCCATTATCGCACATATACTCAGTGAAAGCTTTGGAGGTATATTCTCCTACTGCATCAGATCGCCAGTGTTTTATTACGGCATTGAACTGAGTATGCACATAGGTGTGGAATTGCTTGGTTGCTTTGAGCGTTTGATCCTTAGTTTTAATTAGGACTATCCAAGCCATGGAGGTGTAGTCATCATAAAAGACGACTGCGTACTTGTACTTGTGGTACGATTCAATTTCAAATGATTTGAGGTCAGAATGAATTAACTCAAAGGGAGCACTTGCGCGCTTCTCGCTATGAGGAAAAGTACAGTTTGGTTGTTTACCAAGCTCACAACCAGAGCATATAGGAGCAGTGGATGGAATATCGACATCCGGAAAGTCCTTAATGTGCTTCTTGGCAGCGCAGAGCACATCACGCGAGGGGTGGCCTAAGTGGCGGTGGAGGAGTTCATAGTCCACAGAGGCCATAGACAATAAGTCAGCTTGAGGACGAACAGTGGGGGCACGCATCCAGTACATTGTGTCGCCATGGAAGTGGTAACCTAGTACCAGTTGCTTAGTGCGTTTATCAAAAATATTGATATGACCGGGAGTGGTCTGAAGTGTCATGCAGGCATTGGTTAACAAGGTACCCATAGATATGAGCTTTATGGTGCATGATGGCATGTAGATGACTGGTGATAACCGCACAAGTCTACCTTGGAAGCGAATAATCGCTGTACCTTTGCCTTTAATCGGCGCATGACCATTAGCTGTCTGAGAGTAAGTAGGTTGCATATAAGCAGAATACTCAATCAGATCGTCTAGATCATTGGTGTAGTGGGATGAAGCTCCTGAATCGAGGAGCCACATGTCATGAGGAAGGTGGTCGTCATGTTCTCTTTCCTTTCCTTTACTCTTAGTTATTTTCTGCTTTTTACAGCGGTCACACATGGAGAAGGGAGGAGCAGTGATAGCATTGTCACTATCTACTACAGGCATATGTAAATTATATACAATCTGAGGCGATGAAAACCGCACATCAGTGCCTGTTAGAGATGGACAAAGGAAGAGAGGGACTTGCCACTGGGCACTGTCGTCAAAGAACCATGCGATGTAGTCATCCACCGCCATGTCCTCGCCAAGGCTGACAGAGTCGTCATCCTCTGAATCAGAGAGAATCTCGACGATTCTAGGAGTCTCCATGCACTCTATGAGAGAGGGCGCGGAGGGGCCAGCATGGTTGGGGGGGATGGTTCTAGTGCCGAAGGCACCATCCTCGTTGAAAGCAGAGTGTTGCCACGTATGTACACAGCGGCAGTGTTTGACTATGGGCTCAAGGGTGCAGACCACTTGAGCGGTGGGGGTCTCCCCAATACAGCGAGTGAGGGAGATGGCCTCTTGGACCTGAGGGAAGGCAGGGGGCCCGTAGTGGGTGGTGCCAGGAGTGTGCACAAAAGCGCAGGGGTCCTGAGCGGGCTCAGTGAAGTTGGTGGAGGCTGGGCTAAAAACCATAGGCTCCTGGAGCATGTTCGCGAAAGTGAACGAGGCGGAGGATGACTCAGTGGTGGTGGCCGCACGATCCTTGCGCCTCTTCTCCCCTTCTTCAGAGCGCTTGCCCTGGCGATGCTTCTTCCCCTTATCCTTCTTTTCTTCATCCTTTTTATCGGACGAGGTTTCCTGCTGCTTCTTGAAGGAGGGGTCGCCTTGCTGGTGCTTTACATTCGAAACCTTGTTGGCCTGGGCACAAGGTGGAGGCCGGCGGGTGAGGTAGTGCTGCCAAGCAGCAGTGAGGACGGTCTCCAGTTCCACCATGGTTAAGACCTTGGTCTTGGTGGGGTCGGCGTCGATGGCAGCGTTGAGCTGCTGGTGGAGGGTCTCCGCATACTTGGGGAGCTTGGCGACAGTGATGAGTGCCTTGAGGTTATCAGGCACTTTATGCTGGAGTTGTTCCAGCTGGGCGAAGCTGGCATTCAGCTTGGAGAAAGCCAGGCCAGGATGGTTGTTGTCGGGGAAAGTAATCCCGAGCATGATCTTCCACTCAGTGTAAGCGGAGGCGAGGGAGGCGGTTTCGTACTTGGCTTTAATGGCATACCAGAGTAACTTGGACTTGTGGTATGTGGCGAAGTTGCCAGCAATGGAGGCATCGAGACAGAGATGAATGGAGCTGAGGGCTCGGTCATTGTTCTCGTCCCATTTGTCCTGGGCTTCTTCTTCCTTGGGGGTGGGAGCCATTCCGACCTGAGCGGGGCGCATTTTTGACATTGATTTGTTCCAAACACCAATGGCGCAAAGGTACACCTCCATGTCCTGTGCCCAACGTTTGTAGTTGGTGCCGTTGAGTTTAGGAAGAGTGGCGAGGGTAGACGACATGATAGTAGGTTCTGAAAGAATAACTTGTCAGCATCAACCAATGAAGGGAGCAAGAAAAAACATTTGCATCACTGAACAGTCAGAGCTCTCAGAATGTAGGGTCATAGCGACCCCCTACATTCAGAGTCTGATGGCTGTTACCCCAGGGTGTTGCTGCACTGCCAGGGTGTCTGGCGTTTCCACTCAGGACAGCCTATGTCCAAAGGATTTCACCCATGAGCAGATGACAAGTGGTAAACCGCATCGTCAGAGCTGCAGGGCTCATAACCTGTTGCAATAGCTGGTAGCCGGCATTCTCACACGGGCTACCTAGGAATCTACTCTAGGGTTTACTTACCTCAGACTGGGTTGGGGTTCTCAGAGATGATAGCGGTTGCTGGTCAAGAGAGATATATTATATTCAGACTCAGTCGAGTCTTATATACACTTTGTAATGCTTACTTAATATAAGGTCACATGACTTGTAAGTATGTGTCCTTTCAACAGGTACTGATACGGCTCTCCATGTGTGTCATCTGCAAACTGAAAAGGCAGATGGGACTTCCGACACCAGAGTTATCAATGAGGAGAAGCTTGAAAAGATGGTTGTACTCACTGGTATGCATGGTGAGTGTTGGGGGCAGAAGAGACTTCGTACATTGAGGTCATTCCTGGCCTTAAGCAGTCGGACGTGGTCCAGTGTGGGCGCTGTGGTGGAGCAAGAGCGACAATGACAATGAGGGGGGTATGATGGAGGACACATGTTTGAAGGAGGAGCGACGAAGCTCGCCGCGTTCCTCATCCCTTCTGCTTGTCCCCCTAACTCAACTCAACTCACCCCTGTTACTTCACCTGTCGCCTTGGATCTGCTGTTCGCACACTGGTCAATGTGATGTTGAGGTCCCACTTGCTCGGGGAACGACGAGTGATGCTGCTCCAGACACTTTTCAACCTTGGCCAAAAAATCCTCTGGCAGGCACTGCCACACATCAGGTGATGGTAGAGTTTGAAGATAGGTAAGGTTTGTTGTGACTTGTCAGCCTCATTGTGTTTGTCGATTCCTATCCCATCGCCACCAACACCCCACCCACCTCAGAAGTCCAAGATCAGCAAAGTGGACCATATGTTGGCCATTGTCAGTGAGCTAAAGGAAGAAATCTGTGAATTGTAAGTGGTCAGGTGTGCCCAATCTATCCGAAGATCCAATGGTCATCACGAGCGGTGAGTACAATGGCGTAGAGTGTCTTACTGACATCCAGGAACCACGCAGCAACGTTGTCAACTGGACAAGAGGCACGTCTGCTTGCCATTACTCTGCATTCTCACATTTTGAACACACCTGTCAGATGTGATCAACAGTGCGACCTATTCCGTGTTTGCAAGGTCTGATCAGTGGCATGATCAACTGTGATAATACTGTCTGTAACAGACGCTACTATTCACCAGATTATTTCCCTATTTTTCCTCCTTTTCCTAGAGCTAGAACACCAGATAACCACAATTAACCCCTATAATCCAGACACTACACTTTCACTAGTAACTGATTCCTAATCAGTTATACTGGTCACACAATAGTCACATCCTAGACATTGTCTAGCATCTCATCCTAGACATCACTACATGTCACACTGTGACATCACTCAGTCACCCAATCTAGTCACACACATATGTGCTACACTTTAGATCCTAGTTCACTATGCATTCTCTCTACACTCTCTAGATCCCACTTTCCCACAAAGCCCACTATTATCCCACACTTTTCATATCTAGGCTATGCACTCTGGACTTTCTCCATATGTGACCCACACATACTCATGCTTGCCTCATACCCCTATCCTGCACAACATGGCACACAGCTCTCTCTATTCACCAATAGCTATTCCACCTCTAGCACTGCCTTATACCTCATATTTCCCAGTCTCAAGCCTAGTAATCCTAGTATAGTATCTATAGATAAGCACTGCTTGGTCTGTGCCCCTATCTCTATAGTATAAGTAGTCAATCCAGTTAGTATCTAGTTCTCTAGTCTAGTTCTCTTGTTCTTTCCCTAGTTTCTTGAGGCCTACAAGCCTAATAGACCATCTTCTCACAGAAACCTACTCATTGCAAGAGCCCTCTAGCTAGCAAAGCCATCACAACTACCAGTTGTTCATAGATTGAATAACTAGGTCGTTACACTGTTAAGTCGTACTCCGTGTTGCCAAGTATGTTAGGGTGTGGTCATATCCTGATGGAACCAGATGGGCCAGTCTGTCCCAATCTTTGCTCTCGCAGGATACATCTGACACGTCGCCATAGAGTGTGAGCGCGTCGGACTACCACCCTCAACTCGCTGTTGGATCAGCTGACGGATCGTGTACGACCACTGACACGCTCAAATTGACATGAAGGGGCGGCATTGTTGTGCGTCCACTGGCAATGTCCACCTCCTCATCCAATCCCACACACATTGACCCAAACATCCGTCATTCTCAACCATTTCTCATTCACAAGATCTATCAGCTCAATTATAGCCACAAGATGGGTGAGTTTCACATGCTCGAACACTGTCTTCCCACAGGTCATGTCAATCCAGAAGATTCAGCAGTCCTCAATCCCTCCGCATGCACCAGCGAGGCCCAAAAACCCTCCTTGACGACTCACCCAGAGTTGAACCATTACAAATGAAGACTTGCACACGCAAGGCCCAGAGGACAATTTGAAGCATGTGCACAGGTAGGACCCCCAGAACGTCATGGCTGAGACACAACACATCCAACTAGCACACTCTTGTAGTACAACCTTAGCATTATCGGAATGTACAATGAGCATGATTTTCAATTGATCGAGCACGTGAATTGTACTGCAACTGAAAGTGAAAAGCACTGTAGGCATGATTGGATATCAATGAATACAACACTGACTTTAGCTTCTATATCACTCAAATTCACCGTAATGGACACTGAAAACCACCTAGGATTTTGCGCAAATCAGTGACAGTGCATGGCACTTAAATTAATTGCAGAGGCACTGATAACCAGTGAGCAACTGCATGAATAACATATACAATGTCATGGGTCATCAATAACACACAAAGCACCACATCCATGGCAACACCTGCTACATATGGCATTGTCAGTCACTGAGTACTACTGAGACCTGAACCCAGAAACTGTGAACTACAATTTTTTAAAATCAAACTCAACCTCCTTCAATCACGAAGATGGTTCAGTGCACTGTCATTGCGACCATTGCTGCTTGGGTGGTGGTGTCTCACTGGATTGTAGTAACTGTTTGATAGATCAATCGAATTTTATTTGGTCATGTTTTGCTTTGTCACAATACCTTGATTTCCGGTGAAACTACTACCAGGTTGGCATCACTCCACTCTGTCGTTGAATTGTATACCTTATGTCTGAATCCTTCACTCTGTCTCAGGTGAGTTATGTGTCGCCATACCAACTCTGAAGAATTTAGAGACCCAGTGTTGTGTTCACCAGGCACAAGTAGAGTTGCTGGTCCAGATGCCATGTCAATGCATTGTCATATAATAGACGATCCAGTGAAATGATGAAGGGGGACTTTCCGTGATAGGTTCAAGAAGGCAAAGGATTATTGTGGTTGTACGTTACAAGTAGTGGGTCAGGGTGATTCAGAGGCTTGTGGGTTACTACTATCGAAAAGTTGCTAACTCAGAGGAGTTGAGCTGCCCCCGAATGGGGCCTCCTTGAGCAGCTGCTCTGAAACCATCCTAGATATCCTGTGATCTAACAACATATTTTGCCCTTCAGGCAAATGACAACCCCCCCCCCCCCTCAATTGAGCGAGAAAAACATGCTCAAGTGTGTAATGCAGCAGCAGGTTGATCGTTCAAGTCAACAATGTGTCGGAGAAGTGTAATCCACTCATGCCCAACCACAACATCACAGTCAATGATCCTGATGTTGACAGGGACATCTGCAGTAAAGGTTGTTCCAAGATAATTGGCTTGGATCACAGCACAAGAGGGAGCATATATTGCGGCAACAGTATGTGAGATGATACAGCAAGGGGCGTCAACATCAATCCGGCCATGCACGGAATTACCGTTCAAATGGATGGACATACTCAGAGACACAGGAGGGGGGGGAGAATTCAGGAGCAAAAGCAATCTACACAATAACTGATATAAGTGTCCACATTTATTTTATTTTATTTTATGTTATCATTAATTTTCGAAGTGATCCAAATACAAATAAACATGTACATACGCAGATTTGGAAAATTCTCTGCCAAACGGAACCGTAACTACCCCCTACAGAACCCACTACTAACGTAGCGGGAATTTACTTCCCACAGTGGTATGTGGGTGGCTAACCGATCGGGCCGCGCGAACGAGTCTCTATTGTCTACCGAATCCCCAGAAACTTATTCGCAGATGGCTCGAAGGAGCAAATCATGGCCACAATTCCCCATAGGCGTGCAAGCACTTCCAGTGACACTTTCGGTGGTATGCTGGAGCACATCGTCAGGGTGCAAGTGGCAGATTGATTTTCGTTCCACGTGACGACGGCGCGTCTGAGTCGACGTGTGATGGAGTGGAGTGCTCCAATGCAAACATACGGCTAATTGCCGACGGAGGTCAACGGCAAATATTGTGGAATACAGCTGGCACAGTGGTTCATCCGAACAAATATCCCACCCGCTGCAGTTGACCTTCTCTGCGCATGCCACCATCCCTCCTCTAGAACTCGCCAACCTGTTCAGTGGCGTTCCTACGGGGCTAGGACCGACATTCAACTTCCCTCAGACATGTTCCCTGTACTCTTCTTACTGACTTTCTTTCCTTTACCATCGTCGGCTGCCGATGCACAGAGTTGGAGATCACGCTCCATTTACCAGGCATGTTTGATACCCGTTCTCGTTTGGCGATGGATGCTCAACGTGTTGTAGGTCATGACGGATAGGTTTGCTCTCCAGGATGTTAGCGACGGTACTGCATACAACGTTCCGTGCAATACCTCTGCCCTCCAGTACTGCGGTGGTGCCTGGAGAGGTATCGTTGATCACCTCGATTATATCCAAGGCATGGGTTTCGATGCCATTTGGATCTCACCGCCGTTTGCCAATGTCGAAGGCCAGACTCCGATGGGCGAGGCTTACCACGGGTGCGTTCGCCGTGTTGCTCACCCTCGACGCCGATATTGACAGATCCCGGTCCAGCTATTGGCCTCAGGATCTGACTGCACTTAATTCTCATTTTGGTACAACCAAGGACCTGAAGAACCTCAGCGACTCCCTCCACGCGCGAGGGATGTACCTCATGCTCGACGTTGTCGTCAATCACATGGTATCTCATCATCTTTTCAATACCACCGCTGTGCAACTTGCAATGAGCAATTCAACCACGCCTGTCAGAAACACCACCTCGGTCTACCCTTTCACCGATGTCTCAGATTTCCACCCGGTCTGCTGGATCACAGATTATAGCAACCAAACTGAGGTGGAACAGTGTTGGCTGGGGAACGAGAACATGCCATGGGCTGATGTGGATACGGAAAACACAGATGTCATTGGTACGCTGAACAACTGGATCGCGGACGTGATTGGGGACTTTGGGGTAGATGGCCTGAGGTTGAGTACAGTCAAGTATGTTTCGAGTAATTTTTGGAACACCTTCACGACTCAGGCTGGTATTTTCACTCTGGGAGAGGTATGTCACATGTCAAAACAGAAGGAAAACAAGTGAAATGTTTGGTTAGGTGTATTCAGTCGACGTCAATTATACCAGTCCATATACCAGTGAGTCGAGGGCCTTCGATTGTCATCCCAGAACGTCGCGTTGATGCTCTGAAAGGCGTCGTGAGCGCTGTACTGGATTATCCTACTTGGTTCGAGCTTGTACCCGCGTTTGTGTCTCCAGAAGGCGATTTCAATGCATTAAAAAACATCGTTCAGCTATCGCAGGACGCATACACGACTGGAACCTTCATGACAGGGTCGTTCCTGGAGAACCATGACCAACCCCGTTTCGGCTCGGTGACCAGTGATCCTGCGGTACGAATCGCTCTATATCCTAGTCCAAAGCGTCAACTAAAGTACTGGGCATAGCTTCGTGCGAATGCCATTGTCTGGCCATTTATTCACGACGGCATTCCCATACTCTATTATGGTAAGCTGTTACTTTTGTCGCAAAGCAAGATGTTTCTATTCACAAGGTGTCAGGTCAGGAACAAGGATTTTCTGGCGGCATAGTTCCGAACAACCATGAAGCGTAGGTTTCTGCTTGGACCCCACCACGGTCATACTGACTTTTATCGTAGACTCTGGCATACTCGATACAACCGCGAGCATCCTCTCTATATGATGGTCACAGCACTAAACCAAGCTCGGAAAGCAGCAATCACCTCTGAAACGTATTTTTTGACGACACCGGTCAGTTATTTCTTAATCCAAGGCCTCGAGAGCATGAGTGAGGACAGTGATTAATCAAATTGATAAAATCAGATGCAGTTTCTGGACACCGGTTCGTCAAGTACGCTCGTGGTTTCAAAACCGCCACTGCTGGCACTTCTGACCAATGTTGGTAGCCAGCAGAGGAGCACCGTGAGGTGGAATGTGACGCATCCGGTGTTTAAGGGCGGACAACAACTTGTAGACGTGTTGACCTGCCGTAGGTTTCTTGCGGGAGAAGACGGAAGTATATCGATCCAGTCGGATGGGGGGATGCCAAAGGTAAGGCACCTGGTTTTGGGCGATCGTGCCATTGCTCCGCTACATATCCTTACGGTTGTTTGGACAGGTACTCATGCCAGTGACATCGCTTAGAGGCACAAACTTATGTCCGCAGAGCATGGACGTCGGAAGTGGTACACGTTTTGGTAATGCGGTATCGTGGACAGCCGTCCTCGTATCCATGGTTGTCCTGGAAATGGCCAACCTTGCTTGAGATGTGGATACTGCGCCGACCCACGTTACTATTAGATATGAATGACTGCGCTCCTTTTTCGCTCACGAAACCAACTACATTACAATGCTATCGGTTTAATCAGTCGGCTACGCTATTCCTTCTTTCGCAATTGAAACGTGTTTTCGTTTGTTGAAAACACCTCCTAAGGACCTGTTGCCTACGACTTACTAACAATCGCGAGTTACCAAGCATTGGCTTACGATATTGCCAAGCGCCACAAATCCTCAAACAACTCACATTCCCTACTCTACTCTACTCAACTCTACCATGGCTGTCAGATCTCCACAGGACATTTATGCAAGAAATGTATCATCTTCTCGTGGCTACCCTATGTGGACCCCAGAGCCAAGTAGCCAGCTCTTATCTTATCGACCAGAAGGGCTCAGAATTGGGGACGTTGGCGTTGTCGTCCCCGAGAACGGCAATTTTGACATCTTTTTCAACCTCTGTCTACCCAAGGACCATCGTTTCCACCAAGTCACTGGCGTACCCGACGGATTCAATCCTATCGAATTGAATGACGCGGACATAGAGACCATTCCAAACGCGGAGGGCGCCGGTCAGGTCTTGACCAGCCCTTCCGTGACGAGAGTCGAGAGCGATAGGGAACCGAGGTGCGTTTCGTTTCATCCCTCGCTCTTTCATACCAACTAAACATCGGATAGGAACGGCCAGTCAGGTGCCACAGGATACAAGTTCAACCTGTCGTCCAACGAAGGTGGAATCCTCATCCTCCCCGAGGGTGCAGACCGCCACGACGTCCGAGACCTTCGACCCTTCTTTGAGCAGGCGTGTCGCCACGCTGCGGCTTGGTACTATTTCGCAGAGGAGCACCTCGGTCGGATCATCAGTCACGACGCCATCTACGTTATCACGGGCATTCACAAGGCCCGTTCTTGGAGCCTCGCAGGGTACCAAAACGAACAGAGGAGTGACGATTTTTCGGCGCAGTTCATTGTCGGGGCGAGCGAGGGCGGGAACATGGCGGCAGGTTATAGATGGCAGACGACACGGAGTATGGATTGGCGCATTGGTCCCTTTGACGGTCTTGGGCTCCAAAACCAGGCCGTCTTGATCCGTGGATTCAAGATTGCGCTGAGGAGCGCGGTGCAAGGCGTGCCTCAGAGTTGGGTCAGCTTCTACCCGAGTCCCCCTAGCCTTCGGTCCAGTCGTAGAGACTCTGGAGACTCGTGGCTAGGCAACGTTTGGAGGGGTATTTCTAGGACGATTGGCGTGTCGAATGATGGGACCGATCGAAGTGCGGCGCTGGCCTCGCGTGAAAACGTAGTGCGTATCGAGATCTCGCGTATACCAGAAATTTTGCCGGTACGGATTTGATTATTCGAGTGCGTGACGTTGCAGTTTTCAACGCTTTCATAGGTTTTCCATCCCTCGGATGTCATCAATCAATATATACTCCAGAGGGTATGTCTTGTTAGAGCGGTATTAGACGCATGTCTAACACACCTTTCTACAGGAACCATCTGCAAAGGTGGCGATTACGCGTGACAGTGACTGGGGCTCACTTCTCGACAAGGCCGGTAGTGTCTTCGCAAATGTTCTCATTCAGGTGTTGACATGTATATATGGTTTAGAGTTTGCTCAAGCATGAAGAGCTCCTGCAGGACGAACTTTTGGTGAGGGCTGTGTCCGAAAGGTACAACATAGTTGTACGAGGGGGTAAGCGTTTCTACAATAAATTATAGTCATTTACTAACATTATTTAGGTGTGGCATATTTGGAGAGCAAGGGGTACGTTTCTGCTCCGTGTATCGAAGTTGACTGCCCTGACCTCATTCTTCATAGTGGTTTGGACATCTGCGTCGCCACGACTGGAGACACCACCCCAACAATGCAGAGTGTGCAGCTTACCCACCCCGAGTCCCTCAGCATAGTATCCGAGAGCAGTTACCGTTGTATTGACTCGACCGCCTCGGAATCAACATCTGCGGAGAGGTGAGTTCACAAAACTATGTGTCGAGTACATCTCATCAATGCTCTCCAGTTTGTCTGCGAATTTACAGAGGTCGGTGCTTGGGCCAATGCTCATGTACTTTTCCGTTGATCCCTTTTGATCACTAGCATTCCCTCCAAATTCGCCGCGGGTACGGGCCCGGCGTCCCCAGAGTCTCTCCGTCCCATTAAGATCATCGTGATATCTGATTATGTACGTCATGCTTAATTTTTGCAGTACTTCCTAACAGCTACTTTCTTCTGTGTAGATTTGTGGTTTCTGTTATATATGTGACAAGATTCTTCGTGATGCAATCGAGGCCTGTCGGGGTCTTCCCGTCCGCTTCGACGTGGAATTCCGGCCCTTTACTCTCGTAGATTTATCGGCTCTTCCTGTCGCGAACCCGAATACGGTTGTGTATCGCAATGCCTATGTCACGAAAAAGTTTGGCAATGAGCAAGCTGAAATGAAACTGAAGGCGCTCAACGAGTTTGGGGTGAAAGCAGGTTTAACACTGTCTGTGGTTCAAGTCGTCATCGTTATTTCTTCTAATACCTCGATTATCCAGTGCGGAGGATAGCATCGTCTGTGGGACCATCCAGGCCCACCGGCTGTCTGCGAAAGCATACAAGGACGGTGGTCAGGTCCTCCAAGATAAATTCAACGCGTTCATTTTCGATGCGTGTCTTACAAAGATGGCAAACATTAGTGACGAAGATGTATTGGTCGATGCTGCTGTTAACACCGGTCTTATGAACAAGGAGCAGGTATGTTGTCGTCCTTTGACGTTAACATTTGACTGATCGGGCACTCTCAAGGCGACAGAGTTTTTACGCTCCACAGAATATCTGGATTGCGTGGAAACGATGACTGAAGCTGCCAAGGCAAATGGTATCAATGGAGTGCCGTTCGTCATTATTGACGGCAAGTGGGCCGTGAACGGTCTTCAGCCAAAAGAATGCTTTGTTCAGGTAATACATCAACCTCGCTGTTCCGACAAGGTCACTGACGAACCTCTTCGACTTAGATCTTCCGTAAACTATCCCATTTACCTACCTCAACCGCTCCAGGGACCACCAAAACCGAGCAAGGAGTCGAAGTTCACTGAGGTATTATGGGATCGTCCGTGAAGTGGCGTAATTTTTCGTGTTTTCTCTCTAGCAGACGTCGCGTAGACATGTATGACATTGTCCTGATTACATGCATAACCTGTGAACTACGTTTGTGCCAATTGTTTTTGTAATTTGACCAGTATCAATTTTGAGGGCTTGGTCCGGAAGCTGGCAGCCCACACCCATATTGAAGACAACACCCGTACCTGTAGAATTAGTGCATCACAACCTGTTATAATAGATTTTAGTGTTGTGCACAATCCATTGCTCAGTCCATTGCTCCCTACCAGTCTGCATTCTTTGGCTGATCCACCTTTTTGACT
>JBBPNA010000570.1:0-16649 GCA_038090555.1 Boletus subcaerulescens | reverse complement strand
TCTACTCCTCAAAAACTGTTGCAAAAACAGATGTATCACAAGAGCATTGCTTTCCCAAACCATTCTAGCATTTTTCCTGGGGGTTTTGGAACCCTCTGAATCCATTGGTGACATTTTTGAGCCCGTGGAAAATCATCTTCATGGTGATCTACAACGTATGCACAATAACGCCTTGTTTGATTTTTATCTCAAGAACGCCACCACCAATTTCCATGACCAGGGGCTCAAAATGATCCTAAAGAACGCCTCTATATGATGGTATAAGCATTTCGAGATTCTGAGATTTCAAGTTTGAATCTTAATTCCAGGATGACCATATAAGTTTGTGGTTGTGATTAAATGGTATTGACACATGACAGAACAATGAGAGTTGTGCTATGTGTGTATGTTTCTTCGACTCGTGCCTCGGTATTTCTATATTATTTATCAGCTTTGTTGCGCTTTGTGCAATCCCGCTCGCATTGGATTTGCGCACGACACATCGTTGATCCCTACTGGACAGTGATGTTGACATTTGTGCCTGAGAGCATTGATTTATTGTTGTTTATAAACCAAGTCTGACCCATGTTTAACCCTGATGGAATTAGATTAGACCCCTTTAAATCGGGCAGCAAGCCTGCAACACCATCCTCGGGCCCGACAGTTTCATCTTTCGGACCATCCGACAGTAAGTCTTTCCTCTTTCCCATCCATCCGCTTAGGGCGCAACCCTTCCCTTTCCCAGATTGCAAGACGCCAGAGCCTTCTGCAGATTTTCGGGAGGGACTGGGTCCTGGAGTGACCAACATCCCATGCGAGACCGGCTTCCCAGAAGTCGGTGAGAACATCTCGCGCTCCTCTGGCAGAAATGCAGCATGGTTGACATCCTTTTTGCCAGCTTTCAGCCGTCAGGGACATCCCGTAGCTGAAAAGTTCGAAATGCCTGGTGCTGGTTTCTCGAGCCTCAGCCAAGCTGCAGGTGACAAGATGGTGGTGCCTCCTGTAGATTTCAGCAAGGGACCGGCATCCCATGTGACCGGCATCCTGCGCGAGCCCAGCCCTGCGGTCCTAGGGTTTTCTCGCTCAGAGCCGTCCGTCCAGCGTTCTGCGGGGGGTTGAGAGCCGGTGAAGAGCTGGAGCGTCCAACAAACACGGGTAAGTCTGTCAAGTATAGGTTCATCTGAACACATGGAACGCTCACACCACCTCCGAAAAGGCAAGCGCAAGGTTGTCAAACTTCTTCCTGAAGAGAACATTTTGGTTGGGGGGGGGATCCTCGATCGCCTTGGTTTATCCCTGCACCCAAAGCTCCTGGTACTGGTGTGCTGGCGATGCGAGACCGGTGTTTGCTCAGAAGCTGCGCTTGGCCACGCGAAGAATCAGCATGGAGTCAACGCCAGTAGCGAAGACAAAGGGGCATTTCAAGCATTCTGCAAGCAGCGCGGCGTTTGGGAGCGGCCCGAGCAAGTACCCATTCCCCAGCCAGGCGGTCCCCCTATGAAAGGGATTGGTGCTCCTGCACGCGGATATAGTTGCAGGGCAGATCCGATTAATTGCAGATACAGCGTTCGGGATTTCCAGACATTGCTGAGGCACACCAGGATCAAGCATGGCCAAGGACTAGCATATGACACTGCCTGGGAGGAAACAACAGTGCAAACTATATTCCAAGGAGTCGGCTGGCAGTACTTCAAAGTGGACGTGAACGCGAGTCCAGAGAGTGACCTAGACATGCGTGAATACCTTCGTCTCCAATTCCTACCTTCAGTGAAGGGTGACCCTGTGGTTGTTCTGGGTTCTGATCGGGACCGGCCGCCGCTTCTGAAAATCACGATGTGGGATGAGTTTCATCCGGAAATTCGGAAAGATCCTGAGCAAAGAAGAGCCGCCTGGAAGATTAAGCAGAAACATTCGGCGGCCGAGCGCGGGGGAATCTTCGACTCTCTGGACAAGGTAGCGAGAGAGCACCACACTCGGGCGAAGAAGCTATTGGAGGATGTGCCCAACACTTTCACTGCCGCAAAGGTGCTCCTGAACGGCCCAAGGTTCTCAGCCGAGCAGTAAGTTCCCTTTTCGGGGAGAATAGATGCATGCTGACCGCCTGGCCTGGATCCAGGACGAAATATTTCTGTTTTCACTCCGCCGACAACAACGGCTATGAGGCACTTTTCGTGCAAATGATTAGGGCTATGGTGCGCCAGCAGGGCGGCCACAAACTCCGGATGCTCTTCGTGTACACGGCAACTCAGCAGAAGCAGTTGGAGTCTCTCACGGAGCATTTGGTCAAGCATGCTGGGGAGAACTCGGCGGACAGTATGGTGGAGGCAATTACGGCGTATCAGGCGTTCTGTTGGTCGCTCTTGGACATCCCAGAATGCAAGAAGCTCGGTGCTTGGGATAATCCCATTAGGCGCTTCATCTGGCTAATGGCGCTGTGAGAGGACAGGTCATTCATGGACACAAGCAGCCTCACACCTCTACTTGCAAAGCTCAAGTATTTTTGCCGCGTGGCGACTCTGTTCGAGGCTCTTGCTTCCAAGGAGCCAGAAGAATTAGAGGACAGTGTCAAGTGAGTGAATCAATTATTAATGCGAGGGTGCTGCTAACGCTAGTACCTGACCAGGCGGATTGGTTGGCTGCACGACTTGGTCCTCCAGCTGGGCGTTCCCTCGACATTCAACATGGTGTGGGAACTTCAGCAACTTGCGTCAGCGTTGGCGTATTCCCAGGTTCGGGACCCCAACGTTTTTGTTGATCCTGATTACGCCTGGATTTCTATTGGCGCGGAAACCTTACATTTAGACCTACTTCGGAGGGGAATGGCAAGTTTAATCCAGGATGCGAAAGCTGCATACCTCCATCTCAGCCAAGAAAAAGATTGGCCTTCCATGGCAGACTTGCACGTCACAGACGATTTAACCAAGTCAGCCAGAGGCTATTCCTTCTTGGAAGAAGCTCCATTCGCCAGTCGCAAGCATGCATTCTTTCTGTCTTCAGTTCAAAAATGGCGGCTGGGGTCATTCTCCCAAAACGGCCAGTGGAATTGGGACGAGGCCGCGATCACGGAGTTCCTCCACCGTTCTGACACCATGTGGGGATACGTCACATATGCACTCTTCGTCAGGACTCAACTGTCCACTCGGGTCAGCCAGTTTCTCCAAACCCAGCTCCGTAACGGAGACAGGCTGCGCAACCTCATATTCCAGGGAAACGAAGTCATGCTGCTGGGAAGATACAGCAAATCCACCAACGTGAAGGGGAGGGACAATTGTATCCCCGTGTTTTTAGCTGAGCCGCTTCGGGACCTTTTGCTGGTGCTCCTTGGTGGTGGCCAGAGAGAAGCGCAGGCCATCCTTGCGGGGATCGTTTATGGTGAAGCATCTTGCTCATTGTACCGCACGTAAGCACTGGTTACCATTTCCGGGCAGAAGCCTGACCTATCAGCAGCTACCTTTGCGTCGAAAAAGGCACCAGAATCACACCAGAGGCCTTCTGCGACATGGTGAAAAGGCGAAACCAAGAGCTTTTTCAGTGCGCATGGGGTGCGAGGGAGTTCCGGCAAGGAATGATAACCCTTGGCCGGGAATTTATTTCTCTGGATGAGACGTTTCCTGGGTGTGCTGATGACCTCCTCACTGAGGCTGCTGATCATTCCACCGAAGTGGATCTCGCTCACTACGCAATCGTAGAGGGTGCAGTGCCTTGTCTCTCCGACAGCAGCTTGGCCCGGCATCGCTGGTTGGCCAAAGAGTGGTCCAGCCTACTTGGGATGGGACCTCATGACCCTCCTGACCCGGTACGGGCCAGGGGAACGATAGCCAGGTCCGAGAAGTTTCTGGATGCGAAGCACCTTGTTAGTCAGATCTCCGATATGGTTGTTGCTGCAGTCATGAGCAAGTTGGCGGCCGCTGGTCTGGCTCCAGAGAACATCGAGAAGCTTCAGAACCTGGGGACAGCACCACCCATCGATGCCGAGTGCCAGTCCGCTGGTCACAATGATGTGGTTTTGACCAATCTGTCAGCTGTCGGCCATGCAGGAAGAAATGTCATGAAACTTCCGACCTCAGGAAGAGGAGCACCCTTCGCTTCAGGAGAGGGCTTGCAGTCGATTAGATCACTGTCTCGCTTCAACAGCGGCCCAGACAATTCAGAGATGGCGCCTTTGTCAACCAGCGAGGATTCATTTACTGGCTCCGGATTCAATCCCACCTTGCCTGTGGAATTTTCTGGCCCGAGAAAGAGGGCTGCCATCCCAGAAGTTCTTATCAACCAGGAAGAGATAATACTCCCACGAGCAAAAAAGAGGGTGCGCCGCAACAAGGTCGGTTGCGAGACAGATGAAGTTTCCGCGGCGAGCAACGTGGGCCAGACAGATTCCTTCCTGGCATCCAACTCGTCTCGGCTGCTGTCCGGCCTTTTGGAGGAGAGCATCATACTGGAGAACATCCAGCATCGTGACCAAGGCAAAGATATCTTACTTCAGGAAAACATCCGAGGCGCTATCCAGAAACTGCTCCAGAAATCCAATACCCAGGAGAAGAGCAAGTCGCAGATGGAGGCCATACTCCTGATAATGTGAAAGTGCCAGGATGGTTTGATAACCATGCGAACAGGTGGAGGGAAAAGCATGTTGTGGCTGGTACCTCCTTTCCTTGATCCAGAGGCGCGCTTCATTGTTGTCTGTCCCTTCACGGTACTCTTAAACCAGCAGCGTGAATTCGCGCAAAACCGTGGTCTTTGGGCAGTTGAGTACGGGTCCGGCGACATCCCTGACGATGTTCAAATCCTCTTCATCCAGGTCGAGCATGTCGGGTCTCAGAAATTCATTAAGTGGGTTCCTTCCAATGTTTGTTTTCAACCCGCTGAAATGTACATTTTGCAGCAAGTTGATCAGAGAGGGTACCCCGAAGTTCACAGCCGTGTTCATTGATGAGCACCATGACGCCCTGTCCTGCCCGCCAGATCGTGTGGCCAGTTGGAAAAGGCTCGTGCGCTGGGTATCCATGCAAGAAATATCGCTCTATTTGCTCTCTGCCATGGCCCCTCCTGCACTCCAACAAGCACTGCTAGAGCCTTACAACATGCAATCGGTGAACACTGTGTTTATTCGGTCAGCGACAAACCGGCAGGAGATCGGACTGCACACCATTCCAGTGAGTGGATCAGGGGGGCTACGCAGCCTTGTGCGAGGACTGGCAAGAAGGCTGAATGATCGAGAAAGAATGCTTGTATTCTTCAACTCATGCAACGAGGCAGAACAGTTTTCTGAAGAAAATCAATGCCCTGTCTTTCACAGCAAACTGCCGCAAGGGAACAAGGGGAAGGGGTTGAACGTGGAGATGTGGGAAAATGGGAAAACCAAGATGATGGCGTGCACCTCAGCGTTTGGAGCGGGAGTTGACAAGCCCAATGTCTGATTTATCGTCATCCACATGCCGAAGCATAGTCTGATGTCGGCGCTGCAGGCGGCCGGGCGAGCTGGTAGGGATGGTTCAGAGTCCCATGTATTCTTCACCACCACTGGGAAAGTTGGACAGCTGTCCTCAAGCCGTTCCTCAAATGTTGACATGCATTGTGAACTGGATCAGCTGCTGCACAGTGGCAGGTGCAGGGTTTATCAGGCGATGGAGCATATGGATGGGAAAAGTCTGGCAAAGGTGTGCGCGCAGATATCCAACCAGGTGCCCTGTGACGCCTGCGAACCAGACAGCAAAATTCACAAGTTCGCTCTGCGGGTCGCAAAAGAAGATTGACTGCAAAAATGCCAGAGAAAGCCGTTCGTCGGAACATGCCCCCGAGCGCGCACATCAATGCGTCAGAACTGCGTCACATAGTTTTGTGTTTTTTTCTCTCTTTCCACCGTCTCTTTATTCCTTTGACCAGTATTTACACAGCTTTGAGTCACTCGTTCCCCTCTCCTGTATTTAACTCGTATAGTTTTCAATAGACATCACTTTTTCCTCAAAGCTTTGCAAAGCGCTGTCCTCGTCAGGGCAGCAGATTCACTGTAATGTTTCACTCCCAATGAAATTTTTGTTGGACTCGACTCAGATCACGATCTACTTTGCTACTCTTAGAACTAATTGAAGATCACAAGTCGGCACGTGCTCAAGCCACTCGCGTGCACATGTCGCGTTCTCAGAATCATGTGACGGACTCCCTTGATCCAAATTTGAATACGAAAAGGTTGAAGGTACCCGTCTCTCGAACTCATGTCCGTTCGACGATTGTATTCACAGTCAACAGACACCCCCCTCTCCCTTTGACGACGATCCAATATTGCCTTCGTCTATTGTCTTCATCCAACAATTCCTAAGCGATTCACCTGCCTCCTTGGAGGTCGTCTTGGACGATCCGGAAGATGAGACGTGGCACTCGTTTCTTTTCAGCTACCCCTCTATCTGTCCAAATCTGTCATCGTGTGGTGTGCAGGACTGTGTCAGGACCATATGAGCACACTCTCGTGGTGTTGCGCATCATACTCGTTTCATAAAACTCAACTTGTCTATCCCAACAGATGATGTCGTGTTGATTAACATTGCAATGTCTCCCAAGTTCAGAGAAGGAGCACTGGTTCTCCATCCCGACGGATTAAATTTGGATCAAGTTTGCATTCTCTCCGATGCGAGTCCTTTTCACTATATGGAGCGGTTGGAGTTGGAGGCTCTGGGATTTCTGTTTCATCATGACTCTCCTGCGAACCCAAGATCAACTTTTTTTTACCTCCACCGCCGATTCCTTCCCGACGCTCAAGCCATTTGTAATTTGTTCGCTGCATTATCATCGCCTCAGCGCAGCCGCTCGCTACGATCCATCATTCTTCTAACCCCATCTCCTTTACCGAATGAACTATTTGCACAGCAGTGGCGATTTACTGGCACTGGACAATCATGATATGGAGGCGCACGGCTACCTCACGCACGATGTATGCCGTCCCTCACTTCCCTGTCTCACCTCCGCTGCCTGAGCATCGACCTTGGCCACTGGGTCTCCCTCGAGGACGAGGGATTGATATACCTGGTGTGCCACTGGCCCTCTCTCCAGACCCTGGTCTTGCAATGCATGGGATGTGTGGTCGAAGCGAAAATCCAGAGCACACTACATCATCCTCCAAGGGTTGCTCGCCATCATCGCCTGCTGTCGAGACCTCCGCCAGATTGCCTTGCACCTGGATGCCAGACGTGTGCCGACGGGCGCGGGGGACGTCGTGGGTCATCCGGAGCTGATCTTGCTCGAGTTTCTTGACTCGCTCATCAAGGATGCCGACGCGGTGCACGACTTCCTCATGTGCCATTTCCTGCCGGTCACAATGGTGTCCGTCTCGTGGAGCCAGTGATGGGCCAGGGTCGGATGTGCACCCTTTTTGTTCTCTATGGGATGGCGTGAAGTATCATCCCGGAAGGCTTTCGGCGGGCGCTCTTGTCCCCGATGTCTGACGAATGATGATGGCGAGTGTTGACATGCATTTTCGTTACTCTCATCATTCTATTGAACACTGGAATCATCCTTCTCCCTTCTTCGCTTGGGCTCCGACGGTCCATATACGCATCTCACCTCCCACCTGGACGCAGAGAGATCATACTGGCCAAACTTCTCATTCGATTATTTACGGAAGTAGCGAATGAGAGAATGTATGATTGCACTGAAATTGGATCAGCCCCTTACTACCAATGAAATGGCAGAAGGCCGCTATACGAGACCATCCTATGCTCTGTTCATCCTTTTCCCACAACAAGAAGTGTTGCACACCTTGTTTTCTGTATCCTTTCATGACTGAGATGGGCTGCGGTGGTTCACGTGCTTGGTGCAGAACGTCAGAGACAGCAGTGAGTGAGTAATGAAACAATACACATATCTTGGTGGACATGCACCGCACAACCTTCCTTTTGACCAGGGACCATATCCTTGACTCGTAGATTTCGTTCAACCAATCACCGTGACGTTAGGTCTGAAATACCAGTGGATATTCGAATCTCTTTGGCCTCCTAGAGTCCAGCTGCCAGTAGTGAGAAACCCATCAGTGCCACGATGTCGAAACGCAAGAGAATGACCATGCCCAGACAAAGATCTGATTGTTAATGGCTGTGGCAGCTCGCAGCTCGGTGATGCACTTGCTACCATTCCGACATCGTCAAATCGGATAATCCGTATTGTGGAGCGAGGTCACTCAGCGATGTAGATGAACGTCAATAGACTCAATACGACACTGGTACTGGTCCCAATCTAACAGAGGTATGAACGAGTTCATAATTCGTGGTGCGTAGTACCAACTTCACCGTTCCCCGGGTCGCAGTAAAATCGTTTCGCTTCTTGATGACGAAGAGTACCGCTACACGAAAGGTGTTGGCACAATTCTGATCGTCAAATATTGATGAGACTCATTGTCTATGGTTTTAGGGGAAAGCGAAACGTGTCACCTGGTCCGTGTGGATGGTCGACAGGACGTTTCGAGACCAAGTCTTGGAAGATCATGACTTCGAGTCGCGATGCACGTACCCCAATTGTGGTGGCAAGTTTCAACTTTTGATTCATCAATTCATTGAGTCGAGCCTGGGGGGCTCGACAGTGACGTTTTTCTCCCCTCGCAATTCTTGGAGGGCGCTGGACAGAGGCTAGACATTGGTCATGTTGGTAAATGTTGTTGACGGTCCCAGACACGAGGTTGACTCGGAGTCCTGCTGCCAGTGTTCCTTCTCTCACAGCGCTCTCTTTTGCCCTTTTTCGTTGACAAAACTCAACGCTCTCTCCAACACCTTCAGACTCGCTGTCCATGCCACGCTCCGTTGCTTCAACAACAATCCTCTTCGTGCAGAGCCTCAACGCCCGCTTGAGAGACGCGGACCCCTCAAAGGTCTCGAAGGTGGTCATGCTACTATCACCTACCAACCTTTCGGCACCCTTTCGGCAGTCACACTATGTCACGGAGGGTCATGGATTGTCACAGTGCTGGATTCCAACTCCGCCTGAACAAGCGCTAAGTTTAGATCTTCCATGCCGGATTGTAGATGATGCATCCTCTCACATGCAGAAGACAAGTTGCTCCTCGCCTTTACAGACGTCATCGACTTCTTTGTCTCGTCCGATTCCTGGGGCAAGCAGTTCGAGCCAATCACAGAGCAAGGAGGTGCCTGGTTCACTTGCGCAATGTATAGCCTTGCTCAGCATGTACCCAGAGGATGCGCTCACTCTCCCACTCATCTTCGTTGCCCTACCTTTGCAGGTACGTACGGACATGTCGCATGACCACTGTCTCGCTAACCTCCTCATTCGCGCAATAACACAAGCCTTCGCTCGCGGCACTTTCATGTCCACCCTCACTTTCAAAATATTCATCAAGGTAACACCGACATGACAAACAGATCCCACCTTGTTCTGATTTACGTCCGCCATAAGACACCTACCTATGCGGAAATCGACTCGTTGGCATCCTCCCATGTGATGATTCGTATGGGTTCCCTCTCAAAGCTGTGTTCCAAATGCATCTCGCTATACGTGGATTATCACCCCAAACTTGCCCTCCCCCTAGTCCACGAGACTTTCCGTGCCCTCGAGACAATTGGGGACAAGGTCGAGGGGGAATGGTTGAGTAGCAGCTTAGCCGAAGCAAATGAACAAACGATAGGTATGTATGCATACCAATAGGGTGCCTGTGGTTGACTTTGATGCAACTCCAGAGACTCGGCCGCTCGTCGCGTCCATTTGGACGATCCTCAAGACCTAACTCTTCTGTACCATCATGCTCACGGAAGCCAGTCTCTTCGCATCAGTCTACATCCCACCAACTTTTAGCCACTCATCTGCAATCCTCGCCCCCTGCACACTTTTTTTCATTTGACTTTCGTGATCGAAAAGTTTGGCGGTGCTGAACACGGTGCCTTTGGTGCCTTTACGGAGCTCATGCAGGGCTTCTATCTCGCCCTAGACATCCTCGCAAACAATGCGGACAAGAGCGAGCAATTTAATTTGTCAGAGGATTGTGCGACGAATTATGGTCCAGCGGATTTTTACTGGCTCATCCAGTACAACGAGCGAAGAAGGCTTTTGCCTTGAGTGCGATTTGAGCAACTTGTCTTGTTCCTGTCCTGAACCCCACCACAGTTCAAACGATCGTTTTGCCATTTTGTTCACCGTAAGTAGGTCCACTCTCTTCTAATAGTCTGCAATAACTTGTCTGTAGGCACCTATCGGACTATACAAATCGGGGATGACTTGAATCTGCTCACAGCATTGTGCTGGCTATCTTTTCGTCTCGCTCAAAGTGGGGTTACTTCGGCGCATCCAGATGACCCACTCATCCTCGACTCGGAGTTCACTGAGATAATTGTTCTATTCTATCTCCAATGCCTGATTGAGGTAGCTGCCCCTCCCTATAAGGATCAATCTCAGGTGCACAGAATTCAGGTGGGAGACTAAATGTGATGTGATTATGCTTAGCATTTGCCATCCTTGTCAAGAGTGCGTTTCTCACTCAGAATCCTGCGCTGGCCTGGCTCTGTATCAGCTCGATCCTCGCCAAGTGTCAAGAGTTTTCAGAAGACATCGACCGACGACATCGGCTGCATCTGCCCAACAGGTACCCGCCACTATCCTCCCATATATATTAATACCGACACTAGCTTACCCAGGCCTATTAAAATCCAACCTTCCATTATCGGCTACATTGCAAAGGGTCTGGCACTTGTCGGCAGGGATGTATGGGACATTGGGTATCGGGTGCGACATTCCATTTTAGCGCTTCCATTCATCTCATGTCAGCATTATCCTCTTGATCAAGGCGTGTGTCCATACTCTCCAGCTTGATCAGCTTGATCAGTTCACAATCTTTAGACCATCACTGTACTTATCGCCAGGCAACACGTCAATGCGATATTATGTGTAGTCGACCTCATCACTACGGCGCATATCAACCAGATATGTTATGTAGTTCTGATGTGTTAGACAGCTCGTTTGGCTTGTCCCTGGCCTCTTCATGATGGTTAGATGCTCTCGACGCATTCGCTTGGTCGTTGGTAACCACATGTAACCACACCATCACAGCTCGGATCCCTCCTATTCAAGCTTGACACTTTGCGGTTCGGGCGTGCAATTTGTGGCTTTGTCTGCTGGTTCAGGTGGTACCGGGCCCGGGGCGGCTGGCGCATATTCCACTCACATTTCACGATGCTGATCATTTTCTTCATCAACCACAGTTGATAACTTTTGGGTCGTCAGGCCCTTCTTCTCCCCCTCGATCAATGTTTCGCGACATGTCAGGCACTCCATATGGTTCGTGTGAGTGGTTCGGGCATTTTTTGCATCGTTGTCGGTGCTGACATGGTCTGTATTGCTCTTATAGCACTCATTTGGGCTTTTTGGGACAGTACTACGATATTATGGTGATCACTTTGTTCAATGTACGATGTACTACTGTAGCATTGCTGATGTTAAATGGCCCTGTGACCTTTCCACGAGTATATCAACCCATGGTTTATGCTCTGACCACTCGGCGGGTCACTCGTTCCACCAGTGCACGACATACTCCTTCTCTCTATCCCCGACATTCTCCATGATCTCTCCGAACAGTGCTTCCACGAGCTCGGTGCGCTTGGGCATGCCATCAATGACGTCATTCACGGCCGACGTGGAAGTAGCGTCAGAGAGAGAGGGAGGGTAAACTCAATCGAAATGAGAGCTATCAGTGAGTTCGGACAAGAGCTTGACTAACAAGTCTCCGCACTCAGGTTCTTTGCCAGTATTCAAGATGTGCTGCTTTGGTTTTTAGTTCACGGGTTTGGCTATTTGTTTGGTCATGTTTGCCATGTGGCGCAAGACACTGCCGTTTTAGTGAGTGGATTCAAAGTTGCCATCCTTTCTGGCTTTCATCGTCTTCTCTGCTGCTCAGTTTCTGCTGCACACATCAAATTTTCGTGTCGCCATGTCGCCTGTTCTCAGCGGCATCTTGCGTGAAACTTGAGGTTTCCACGAAGAAAGAAGAATTCAACTGCCTCTGTTCAAACAATTACAATTTCGCCCTGTAAATCTCCACCATGACCGTCTCTTTGTATTGTCCAACTTAATCCGCTCCAGAATGACAAGATTTTACGGATGGTGACTTCCCTTGATCAGCTTTCTAATCGCAAGCAACGACCAAAAACTCCCGCTCCCGCCGCTCGTGAATTTCGGATATCCAGGGGGAATTGAGATGTTTCAGCAACTTCTCGAGGTGCACCAAATATTCTTCTAGGGAATCCCATGGGCGTCCTGCATCACCTCCAGGATGACGTGTTCCAATATGGCATGGAGTTCCAAGCAGAGATAGCATGAAGCGTACTCACATTCATCACTGTGCCCGTCGTTTGCTTTACTTGTGACAATTTTATCATGTCTTTCATAATACGGTTAGGGTTAGACTGTGAGGCAGATGGTTGGGAGGAACGATCAGCATGGATGCTGGTTTTCAGGTTCCGACGATGCGGCACGTATAGACCCAAACCTTGTGCATCTACACTTTGTCCTTCACCGTGTTGTCGCATCCATCGCACCGACTTGCGAGAACACCTCGGAATCCTCCACGCACGCTAGGTATGAAGACCAGCCACTATTCTGTCAAGCTGCCAGCCCACCCTACTGCTGTCGTTACCAAATCCTCTCCGTCTTAGACGGCTGGGGCTTGTCCGTCTTTGTGTTTCCCAGACACAGGATGGAGAACCTGGTCCACCTCCTTCCAAACCCGTCTGGGGTCGGCGCTAATTTGGTTAAGCAAGGATGGGCGAAGAACCAAGGCAGAAGGTTGGGCACCTTGCCACGCAGCTGCTCATTTCCGTAGGATTATGTTTTTCGGCTGCAACACAGACCCTTGGAGACCAGTCCCGTCCCGTAAGGCGCTTTCTCAGGCTCTCTTCAAAATTTGCTCAGCTTTTTTGAACATCCAGGCCAGGGGCTCTCCGAAATCCCAAACTCGGGTATTTGCAACTTGGCAAATGCTGTCACTGGGCCTGGCCATAAAATAAGATGCAATTTGATACCTCCAGAGCACTTCTCCCTCCGATGGGGCCTTTTCCTTGTGCTGATTGTGGTCAGACATTCAACGATGCTCAAGCTCATAACCGCCACCGCTGGAGTCAACACACAAATATTCCTCTGATCTCTGTGGGGGGGAAGCAATACGCTGTTGAAAGGGAAGAGGACGGGACTGTGCGATGCCCTGTCCACCAGTGCGGGCGTTCTTACACAAGCAGGCAGGCTTTCGCTAGACATGCAAAGATTGCGCATGGATCGGGCAGCGAGCCTGCAACACCATCCTCGGGCCCGACGGTTTTATCTTTCGGACCATCCGACAGTAAGTCTTTCCTCTTTCCCATCCATCCGCTTAGGGCGCAACCCTTCCCTTTCCCAGATTGCAAGACGCCAGAGCCTTCTGCAGATTTTCGGGAGGGACTGGGTCCCGGAGTGACCAACATCCCATGCGAGACCGGCTTCCCGGAAGTCGGTGAGAACATCTCACACTTCTCCGGCAGAAATGCAGCATGGTTGACATCCTTTTTGCCAGCTTCCAGCCATCGCCCGGGCCCGACGCTTTCATCCGGTCAGGAGCTTTCTTTCGATCCTAGTATGTCTCGGTCACTTTCTCATTTGGTCAGGGTGCAACCCGCCAATCTTTTCACAGATAGCCAAATGCCGGAGCCTTCTGCAGACTTAGCCAAGGGACCAGCACGCAGAGTGACCTGCAGCCCACGTGAGGGCAGGCCGGAGATCTTTCTTGGTTTGCCAGAAGTCGGTGAGGACATCTTGCGTGGCTCCTGGAGGAGAAATGAATCGTGGTTGATATTCTTTTCGGCAGGTTTCCAGGGAAATCCTGCGATCAAAAATGTTGACAGGTCTGTCGCTGGCTTCTCGAGGCCCAGTCAGGCTAGAGGTAAGGGGCCCAAGTTCGGTGGCCAGAATCTGGTCGCTAACCCTTCCCAGGAAATTGGCTAGCAAAGGTACCACCTGTGGCCAAGGTTGTCACCCATGCAGGGGCGCCAGGTGAGAATTCTAGGCGAGGATCAGCTGGCCAATTGCTGCTAGGATCTGTTCAGCCAAGGGAGTCTATCCGGAGCTCTCCTGGAGCAGTGGGCCAGCTTGAGGCCAGGGAGAGCGAATGGAATGCAGGCAAACTAATTGGTCGCGCCTTCGGCTGGTTGGGTTTACTGGCTTCCCTCCTTGGCGTGACGACTGAGAAACCGGCACGTGCCAGAGAAGAGGTTTTGGATGCAAAGGAGCTCACCGCACAGGTCTCCGAGGTGGTCGCTGACGCAGTCATGAGGAAGCTTGCAGGGGTTGGGTTGACTGCGGAGAACCTCAAGAAACTCGAGACCTTGGTGGAGATGGTACCTATTGACACTCTAGCTGTAGTCTCGCCTGGAGCCAGTCTTGAGCGCGCTAGCGGTCACCGCCCTGGAGGGGGGGATGGCAAGAAGTTGCTGACTAGAAGAGAAACCCCATTTTTCACAGGAAGTGGAGGTTCCCAACCAGAAACCACGGCTCTTCACTCGGATGCCAACTTGGATAGCTCGGATGCCTGCTATTTGCCCTTCATCGAGGATCCGTACGATTCCTCCACGTGGGCTACCGAGAGCGACCGCCAGAGCTCTGGTTCCGATTTTCCAAGGAGAGACGAACCTCTGCCTAGTAAAATATACCAGGCTGCCACGCCATCGAGTTCAGAGAAATTGCATGTATTCGAAACATCACCGCAATTCTACACCTCTAGCTTTCCATCATCTAATCAACGAAAGAGGGTGACGACAGAGGAATCAACGCGAGTAACGAAGAGGGGCCACCATGGGGAATTTCCTCGGGAGCAGGATGTGATTTCGCTGGGAATCAAGGTAGGTACAACTTCGCCCAGGCAAGTAGCTGGTCATGCTCAAACCTCCTAGTCACCCGGGTCACGAGTCACCGAAGCTGGGAGGAATGGGACTGGATCCTGCTCAAGCGCTGAGCTAATTGGAAGTCATGGTGAGGTAAAGGTCAGCGGGATCTAGTGCAATCCTTTACTCTAGATTGACAGAACACGTGCTAGAATTTGGCGGGACGCTTCTCTCCCGTACCCGGGCCATCCTCAAAGACCCCGGAGCCTCGCTCCACCCCCTGGATAGTCTAAGTGGCTCAATGCTGAGGGCGAGTCAATCTATGTTACTAAAGGCAGCCCGTTTGGAACACACCCAAAAGCTGAACAAATTCATGCCCAGTCTCCTCGGTCTATCCACCCTCCATCGTTGGATAGAGGTGAACACCCTTTTAATCGATGAATGTATGCTCTTTATCTCAGTATTGGCGATGACCCTCTAACCAACCTCGTAGGATCAATGATTGATGCAAGGTATCTAAACCTTATGGATGCTGTTGCACATCGAATACGCCAATCAAACTATCCCTTTGGCAGTATCCAGGTAACATTCCTCGTCTCACGCTCAATTACCATTGATATCTCTTCTAGCTTTTGAGCTCTGGCGATTTTTTCCAGTTACCACCATGCAGCTCCGGTGATAAGCGGCCCAAATTTGCTTTTGAATCCCCCTCATGGGTTAATGCAACCAATGAATTTGTGAACCTCAAGATCGTCCATCGGCAGAGCAACCCAGGTATGTGCCTTGAGTACCTCTATACTCACTGACGTCACACCCTCTAGCTTTTATCAAAATCCTCAATGAATGTAGAGTTGGATGTCCCTCTCAGGAGACCATCATGACCCTCCAAGGTCTTCAATGTCCCTTGGATTCCTCTTTCCTCCCCTTTTGTCGTCCCGTTGAGCTTTATGCCCTCCGGCGCTTCGTAGAACGTACCAATCAACATCATCTCAATCAACTACCTGGCCCATTGTTCCGATATGAGGCTGTGGATGGACCTGATCATCCACAGTCCTTACCTCATTACATTGACATGCCTGTCGACCCGTTACTTCTCGTCAAGCCTGGTGCCCAGGTTATGCTTCGCAAAAACCTCGGCAATGGGCTTTTCAACGGCTCGATTGGCACTGTCGTCTCATGCCATTCAATCGGAGATCTAGTTCATTCTGGGAATGCCCATGTGCAATGGGGGGATGGCTGCATACGTCAAATTAACCCATCCTTCATCCCATCAACATCCACGTCATCCCCAGAGGCATATCCAATAGTCCATTTCAAAACCCTCGTTGGAGATGAATACGTCTTTTGTCAACCTGAGCCATTCCAGGTGGAGGATTCCCGTGGACAAATCGTTGCTATTCGCATGCAGGTCTCCGATTTACTTGTCAACCAAAACCTATCTAACAAGCTGTGCTAGGTCCCGCTCATCCTTTCATGGTCGATGACGATACACAAGTCACAAGGACAGACTATAGAGAAGCTTCTTATCGACTTTAATGGAATATTTGCTCCTGGTCGGTAAATGATATCTCCGTGGATACTTTCTCTGACCCTAACTCTTAGGTCAAGCTTATGTCGCTCTATCTAGGGCCCAATCCCTACAGGGATTGCAAATCGTCAATTTTGATCCAAGCCGGGTTATGTTCTGACCTTATTCACTGATTTAACCTTTTTTAGATAAAGGTAGATCCCTCAGTACTCAAATGGCATTATGAGGTTTTCGGCGACGACTTATGAAAGCACAACGCGCTTTCTTTTTCAAATGATAACCTCTGTCGTGTTGTTGACCCTTTTAAACCC